>PVKS010014676.1:0-47800 GCA_004027875.1 Aplodontia rufa
TGTTCTTGGTTAGAATCAATATAATCAAAATGGCCATTCTACCAAAATCTACAGATTCTACCAAAAATCTACAGATTCAATGCAATACCCATCAAGATACCAATGGCATTCTTCACAGACATAGAAAAAGCTGTTCTCAAACTCATATGGAATAACAGAAGGCCCAGAATAGCAAAAACATTACTAAGCAATAAAGAGGAAGCAGAAGGTGTCACAATTCCGGACCTGAAATTATACTGTAGGGCTATAGTCACAAAAACAGTGTGGTATTGGTATCAAAACCAATGAAATGAAGACCAAAGGAGCAGAATAGAAAGTACTGAGACAAACCCTCAAATCTTTAACCATCTGATATTTGATAAAGGGGACAAAAGCATAGTGTAGAAGAAGGTGCAGGAACAAATGGTGCTGGACAAACTGGACAGCCATATGCAGACAACTGAAATTGGATCCTTACCTCTCACCCTGCACAAGAATCAAATCAAAATGGTTCAAGGATCTGGAAAGTAAACCAGCAACTTTAAAATAGCATCTTTAAGGTACTAAAATTAAAAAAAAAAAAGCCTGCCAATCCACATTTCCATACGTAGAAAATTAGCCTTCAAAAATAAGCTGAAATAAAGACCTTTTCAGATAAAAGAAATGGAGGCTTCATCACCATGAGACCTATGCTGCAAGAAGAGCTCTAAGGAAATTCCTCAGACTGGAGGAAAAATGATACCAGGTTGAAACGGAGACCTACAGAAGAGGATGAACCATGCAGGAAATGGCAAATAGTGTGGTTTAATATTAAATTATTATTTGTTCTCTTAATTTCTCTACAAGACAACTGACTATAAAGCAAAAGTTTGGACATCATTTGGAAGTGTAATATATGGCAACAATAGAACATAATGGAGTCATGCAGGTAAAGCTAATCTGACCTAGAAAGAGAAAATGAGCTGGTTAGTGTAATTCATCTTATTAACAGAATAAAGGAGAAAAGATCATCTTAATAGATTTTAAAAGAGCACTTGACAAAATTTAACTGCGAACAGAAGGAAACTTCCTCAATCTGATTTAAAAAAAAAAAAGCACCTATAAAAACCTAAAACTGAATTAAAGATGAAATATTGAAGATTTTCTCCCTAAAATTGAGAACATTGCAAGGATATCTGCTTGCCTCTTCCATTCAACATAGCACCAGAGATTCTAGCCAGTGAAATAAGACAAGAAAACAAAATAAATGCAAGCATTAGAACAGAAGTAAAATTATACTCATTCACAGACAAGATTATTGTTGATGTACAAAATCTCAAGAATCTACAAAATGACTACTAGAACTGATAGATCTAGGTTAGAATGTTCATGAATCACAAGGTCAATATTCCAAGATCCAATTCTACTTTTATATTTAACAATAATTAATTAGAAATTAAGTCAAGGGCTGGAGCAGCGGCCCAGCAATTACAGCATTTGCCCAGCATGCGCAAGTACGTGAGTTCTAACCCCAGCACCACATACACAACGAAGTCTTCAAGCAATGAAAGCCACATGAAAAACTAAATAAAATTGATTTTCTTTCTCTCTCTCTCTCACTGCCCCTCTCTCTTTAAAAAAAAAAGAAAGAAAGAAAGAAAACAGGGGTTGGGGATTTAGCTCAGTGGCAGAGCACTTGCCCAGCATACGCACGACCCCAAGTTCAGTCCTCAGTCCTGAAAAAAAAAAACAAATAATATAAAACATGACTATGTGTAACAAAAGTTTACAATGGCTTCTACAATGAAAACTCCAAACATTACTGAAAGAAATCAGATAAATAGAAGCTATAACCTGGTCTATAAATTGTAAGATTAATATTGCTAAGATATCTGTTCTTCCAAAATTGACTTGTACTTCAACATAATCCCAATCAAATTTTGAACAGACTTCTAGAAATAGACAAGGTGATTGTAAAATTGACGTGAAAATGCGGAAGATCTAGAATAACCAAACTATCTTAAAATAGAAAAACAAATTTGAACAATTCATACAACCTAGCTTCAAAACTTACTGTAAAGCTTATTGACCAAAGAACACATGAATGAATCAAAGAAGAGTCCATGTATATGGAAAATCAATTTTCAATAAAAATGCTTTGGGAAAGTAATGGAGAAAGGAATATCTTTTCAACAAATATTGCTAGATCAACAAAATAGATGTATGGAAAAAAACACTAAGCCATATCTCAATCCTCACACAAAATCTGATTTGAGATGAATTCTGTCCCTCAATGTCAAAGCCAAAACTATAAAGATTTTCACAAAAAAACAAACAAATAAATATAAGAAAAGGTCTTCTTAAGGGCTGGAGCAGTTGCTCAGTAGTTGGAGCACTTTCCTGACATGCACAAGAACCTGGGTTTGAACCCCAGCACCAAACACACAACTAAGTGTTGGGGAAACAAAGGCCAGATGAAAAAATAAATAAAACCGATTCTCTCCTTTAAAAAAAAAAAAAAAAAGAAAAGGTCTTCTCAACCCACGGGTAAGCAAAGATTTCTTAGGCAAATCACTATATAGAAAATAAAATTTGACAAACTGCACTTCTTTGTAGCAAAAAGTTCTGCTTCTCAAAAGATTCCCATAAGAAAATGAAAAACCAAGCAGATTGTAGTCACAATACGTAAAGAACTCCAACTCCAGTAACAAAAATACTTACAAAAATCATAAAGAACTTGAGTAGATGTAGCAAAAAAGAAAATATTCACATAATCAATAATCACTTGAAAAGATGCTTGACATTATAAACCGTGAGATAAATGCTAATTAAAATACAAGAAGATCCTATTTCATAACCTCCACAGTGGCTAAAATTCAAAACTAATAAAACCAAAACCTGGCAAGGATGTGGAAAAATGGGAACTCTCATACATTGCTATTAGGAGCATCAAACAGTAAATCAACTTTGGGAAACTGGCAGTTTAGGAAAAAAAAGAAGGCATTTACCATATGACCCAGCAATTCCATTCCATTCCTAGGTGTTTATCAAGAGAAATGCAGACATGTGCATAAGACTTTTCCACAATGTTTACAGAATCTTTATTCATTATAACCCTAAGCTGGGAACAACCCAAATATTCATCCATAAATAAATGTAGAAGCTAACTATGTGTTATGGTTTGGACGTGAGGTGTCCCCAAAAGCTCATGTGAGACCATGCAGGAAGGCTCAGAGCTCAGAGGTGAAATGATTGGGTTGTGAGAGCCTTAACCTAATCAGTGAGTTAGTCCCCTGATAGGGATTAACCTGCTGCTGAAGTCAGGTAGGGGTGGCTGGAGATGTGGGTCACCGGGGGCGTGCCTCTGGGTTATATATTTTGTGTCTGGCAAGTGGAGTCTCTCTGCCTTCCGGTCATCATGTGAGCTGCTTACCTCTGCCACATTCTTCTGCCGTCATGTTCTGCCTCACCTCGAGCCCCCAAGAATGTAGCAGCCTTCTATGGACTAGAACCTCTGAAACTGTGAGCCCCCAAATAATCTATTCCTCCTTTAATTGATTGTCCTTCTCAGGTCTTTTAGTCACAGCATCAAAAAAGCTGACTAAAACACTATGGTGCGTCCATTATACCTGACACAGGTGGGTCTCAAAAGCATGTCAATCCGATACTATGGCTTTTGCAGCTAAATGGATGGAGATGGAAAGAATTATGCTCAGTGAAGTATCCCAGTCTCAGAGACTCAAGGGCTGAATGGTTTCTCTCATCTGTGGAAGCTAGAATACATGGGGAAACAGTAGGTTAGACGGCTAAGCTAACAATAACTTAAAATTGTATGATTCTCAACGCAACAGGGAGACGACTCCCTAGGATACTTGGAGGTGTAGGGAGAGGGATGAGAAGGGGGGAGGGTGAAGGAAGAACTCCTAGGGGACTGGAGAGTGGGAATAGGGGGGAATCATCTCAGAAGCAGATGTCATTCCTCCATGAGATACCCAATTAATGCAAGAGTTCTTCTGGGGGAAACAGCAACAGGGGAAACCCAAGCTGGGCATCAATATTTTTGCATTACCCCTGGATAACTAAGTATATATACATTGGTTATTGATGGTTTGATAATGTTTCCCCCTCAATTGTATCTCTATATACTTCTAATTTTAAAAAAGCATGTCAATCAAAAGAAGCCAGACACAAAGTAGTGCCTACTACAAGAACAGGGGGGAAAATCTATAGTGATAGGATTCAGAACTGAGTTTGCCTTTGGCGGGGGCGTGTAGGGATTGACTAGAAGGGAGAGGCAAAGAGGTTGTAGAGGACATAGACATTCCATATCTTAACTGGGGAGGTCATTTCTTTTTTTGTGTGTGTGTGTATTTTTAAATAATTTTATTAGTAAAAATGTAAGGAGGAAAATTACCAACAAACTTTCACTCGATTTCCGTTTTGCATGGAACAGTTTGAAAATACAGCAAGCATTTGGAAGGTCATTTGACTGTGTGCAAACTAACGAAAACTCATTGAGTGGCTCAGTTAAGATCTGTGCAGGTTCACTTTTATTCTTCCGTTAAAAAAAAAAAAAGGAAAAATTTTGAAAGATGATTCCCAGTTCTGACACTCAAGTCAGCCCGCCTTGGAGCTCAGAGTTCCTCATTGCCTGTGGCTCCTGATTCCCGCAGGACATCTGGTGACTACTGTGGAAGGGACTTTAAGGGAGGAGCCATCTGTCACAGAGGAGGCAGGAGAACATCTCCAGTGAGAGTCTAGCTCTAGAGAACATTCTCAGGCTTCATCGAACCCCAGTTTCCTACCAAAAGCAAACTCTCATTGGCCTCTCTCTCTCTGTCCCTTCCTAATCTAACTCCAATTTCCAAACTGAAAGAAGGAAAGACAGAAAGAAGTGAAAAGCAATAGAACAGGTCCTGGGTCACCTGCAAAATGTGGATTTGTGTCCATGGGCAGGACATTCCTCAGAGCTCCAGAGCCCAGAACGCGACTCCGCAGCGACTTCACTAGAGAGACACGAACATTAATCACAATTCACAGACTCGGACACTGATGCTCCAAGATGCAAAGTAGCTTCCCCAGGAGTGCTGGGCTTAAATCCAAATGCTTCCCAGCCCAGCCCATTGTATGCAGGGCCTAATTATACAAATTAAACCTCAACCTAAAACACGGCAGCTTTGCAGGAAAGAGAAGTTATGAAAGGGCACTGTGGCCCGGGGTTGAGGTACCGGGGAGAGGGAACGGGATCCCCATTCTTTCTCCAAGGCTATATTCAAGAGGAGGAAGCAAGTGGACTGTACCCATGTGAGCCCAGAAGTTTTCAGTCCTAACAGACTGCTCCTTTGTGATCCCACAGGAACCCTAGAGCCACCCTCTGTCTGCACTGCCCAAGGTGGCAGCCAATAGGCAGATGGGACTTCTCAATTTAAACCTACGTTCATTAGAGTTAACGCAATTTAAATATTCAGGTCACTGGTGGCACATTTCAGGAGTCCCATCCAGAGCCCGATTTGGCTGTGATGGATAAGGAAGGTACAGGTCCGCACCTTGGCCTTTAGAGCCAGGTAATCCATTAGAGGTCACAAACTGCTGGACCTTGAGATGATTCCGCCTGTGGATGTCAGATGGGGTGTGGTGGTCAGGGAAGAACCAGAAGAAGTGACAGCCCCCAAGGGCGTCGGGTGCCCCAGGAGGCCAGGCTCCTCTCCCGCCAGCACCCTTCTCCTTTCTTCTCTTTTCAGAAACGAGTTCTTTTCCTGACCAATGACTACTTCTACACAGACATCAGTGACACACCTTTCAGGTGAGGCACCCCCAGAATTGGGGGATGGGTTTCCTCATATTGAGTGGGCAGTTTTGTGGGACTAGCAAGAGACCCAGGTCAGCATTCAAGAAAAGAGATCTAGACTTGCTTTGCCAGGGCAGCCAAGTGTGGTGGTTCTGCTAACTCCTACTTTGAATCCCAACTCTACCATTTACAAGCTGTGTGACCTTAGACAAGTTATTTAACCTCTCTGTGTCTTAGATCCCTCATCTGTGACATGAGGGTAATAATAATAGCTACTTCTTGGCAGTGTTGTGAAGATGAAATGACATGACCCATTTAGAAGATCTCTAAGCAGTGACTTCTTGTAAGATCAAAGGATCAATTTGGAATATTTCTGAGGTTCCCTCCCACTGTACAATTATTTGACTCCAAGTACTGTACAAATTGGTAAACAAATGGTCCTTACCTCTGAATTTCCTTCTTTCTCAAGAGGTCCTGGCTCCCTGCCCTGACTGCTCATTAGAGTACTCAAGAAATTTTGCAAAATGGCCAGTGCTCAGATCTCATGCTACCTAATAAAAAGTTCAGGGGTGGAGCCCAGTCGTTATACCTTTGAAAGCTCCCAAGATTTAGATCTGATATTCTACCAGGAGAGGTGGGCGTGGTAGGACTCACTAAGTGACAAAGAGATCTAGTGAGTCACACAGACCTTTCCACATTCCAGGGGGTCCCTGGGAGGTTCAGGAGGCGCCTTCATGAAAATGGGACCTTGGGGGCTCCTCACCTATGGAACTTCCAGGGTCTTCTCTGGAAGAAAGCCTGATTTAAAAGTAGCAGTGCTGGGGGCTGGAGCGGTGGCTCAGCGGTTACAGTGCTTGCCTGGCATGCGGGAGGACACAGGTTCAAACCCCAGCACCACATACCCAGCACAGTATCAGAGCAACAAAAGCCACATGAAAAACTAAATAAAATTGATTCTCTCTCTTTCTCTCTCTGTCCCTCTCACAGTCCCTCTCTCTCTTTAAAAAAAACAAAAACGGAAGTGCTATCTCAATTCCAGAGGGGACCACCTGTGAGGCCAGGGCTGAAGAGGGGGCCTTGATGTGAATGCCTTTGTCAAGCTAGGAACAGCTCCTAGCCTGAGCCAGGCCCCGGCAGGTGCAGGGGCATGTTGGTCGGCATATGCTGCCCTGTGCCTTCTCTTCTCTCTGCAGTCTGGGAATGGTGCTGTCCCGGGGCCATGGGGAATACGTCCTCCTGGGGAACACGTCTGTGGAAGAAGGTGGGTCAGGCCAAGTACAGATGGACAGTAGAGTGGGGAAAATGGATTAGTCCAAGACACTGGGCTGGGCCAACCCCGTCTCCCAACTTGAAAGCAGCTTCTAGGAGCAGCACCACCGGGAGTGGGGACATGCGTGTCCCCAGAGCACACAGGATCTGCCAGGCAGGCAATGTCAGGTCAGGGAGGTTTGGCTGGACCAGAGAAGAAGGAGGAGGGCCACCCAGGAGATGTGTTTCTTTGAACAAAGCTGCATTTTACCTGTCAGAAGAGTAGACCAGGGGATGAGAAAGAAGGCTGGGCATGGTGATGCTCACCTGTGGTCCCACACACTGGGGAGACCGAGGCAGAAGGAGCCCAACCTGCCTGACCTACAGCTGCCTGGACACATTGAAAATATAAAATCTATATCCCGGGGCCAGGGTGTCTCAAAGAATCCTTGCAAGATGTGGGCACAATGCCACTTAGCACCCACATTATGTCCTTTTTTCCTATCCACCCCATCCCTCCATTCTGCCTCCACCCCAGTCATTGTCACCTGTCCCCTGGACAACCACAGTAGCCTCTAACTGGTCTCCCTGTGTCCTTCTTTCTCTGGACTTCATCCCAAAGGATCTTTCTGGAAATATCAACTCTGACAGTGCCGCTGCTGACCACCTGAATTTTCACTCCCCGCTACCCTGAGCTCATAGATCCTTCTGGGAGCTGAGCTTTCCCCTGACCTGCCCTCCTCTCTGCTCCCTGTTCTCTTCTCCCAGCTCACTTCAACCCACTAACACATCCCAGCTTTGATGGCACTTTCCTGGGAGATGCCCAGGGTGGACCCTGCCCCTGCCCCAGCCCGGGCGAGCTGTCTCCCTCCACTCACCTGTCCTCCTTCTCTGTCTTCCACAGTCCCCAAGCCTTCGCGCTCTGGGGCCTCCACTGTGCCTCCCTCTTTACTATCCTCATGTTCCTCCACCTCGACATTCCCAGGTTACATTGCTCCAGGGACAGAGGGAGCTGTCCTCACCCACTTCTGGTCCAGGGGCTTAGAGTCTTGGAGTCAACTGGGCCTCTGTGGGTGTAGGAGCTCCTCTCTTTAAATATTTGCAGCTCTTTGTGCTCCCTGTCAGTCCAGTACCCCTTCAAAGGGCTCCCACATCCCCTGTGGGCCTTTCTTAAAATCAAAAAATAAATAAAAACCTAATTAGCACCTATTCTGTTTAATAAGTATTGGCAGGTGCCAGGAGGGCATTTGCTCGTTTGTTCATTCAGTCAAAAAGTATGGACTGAGCCCAGGTACTAAGATAGGCGAAAGGCTGCTGAGAGCACAGAAGACAGACACAGCCCACTTCCACCGGCCGTGGAGCTCAGTTGGTTCCAATGGAGCCAATGAAGACAAAATCACTGGTTTCCAAGTATTTGCTCCTTGGAGGGACGTGCTAAGAGGAATTAGACTCTGCTCTCTGGAGGAGCTGCACCGGTGGGAGCGTTAGGACTTGTCTGTAAATAAAATTCATTCCACCTGGACAGGGCAGAGTGATGTGAAAGTGAAGGAGAAGGAAAAGGTGGCCTCTGGCTGGCTGGGTCGCTCAAGAACGGTGAGGTGGTCACCTGAACCTTGAACAATAGGTAGCATTCAGACATGAGGCCGTGGGCAGGAAAAGCATTCCAGGAAGCAGGTCCCACACGGGCCCTGTGCAACCCCAGCACTGTTCCTTCGATTGAGTCCCTCCTCAGAGATAATGAGAAGCCCCCGAGCCCAGCCCTTCCTCAGAAGTGTAGGCCAGTGGGTGGGCACCCCGTGCTGGGGACTGGGGCCCTGAGCGTGGACTCTGGTTTCAGGCCTGCATGACTTGCTTCACCCGGATCTGACAGTGGCCAGTGACTGGTAAGCGGGGAGTAGAGGATAGGAGGGAGGAAGATGGGATTTCATGTTGAGGTAACACACACTCTCTGTGGTTCCAGGACCTACTGCATCACGGATATCGACCCAGACCACCGGAAGCTCAGTCAGCTGGAGGCCATGGTCCGCTTCCTGACAGGAGAGGACCCAGACCTGGAGTGTAAGTGTGGCCTGCCCATGGCCATGGATGCCAACTTGTCCCTCTGGGATCCCGCAGCTCTGGGCTTTGAAGGGAAGGGAGGGGGCTGAAGGGCAGAGGAGGTTGATGGTTGGCCTTCAAGGACATGGATGACCTAGGGAGGTCCTCAAAGAAAAGGGCACAATCATCCTTCCCATAGGGGCATACCAGAGTCTACGCACTCTGGGAATGGTGAAAGGAGGGTATCCTCATGTCATGGACTGGGATCCTTTTAAGCTTCTATCAACTGAGCACTGTTAAGGGCACCCACCCACCTGTCAAAAGTGTCCCTACTGCCACCTGACAGTGTGACCCAGCAAGTAGCTGACACTGTGCACACTGAAGTCCTCAACCAAACAGAGAGCATTTGGCCCAATGAGTCACAAAGCCAGGAGTGTTTTCTAAGCCAGTCCTCAGGCTAACCTGAAGAATGGAGCTGGAGAGCTCATTGGGCCACATCCCCGCAAGCTCCTCCTTCCTCTTCTTTGGTCATCCTGCTACATAAATGTCATCCTCATTCACCTCTCAAACAGCCCACCAGGACATTCATTTGTTCATTTATTCTTTCCATCCAGAAATCTGAATTGAGCCTGCACCTTGTGCCAGGCCCCGAGGTAGTTGTTAAAAGTACTGAGCCAACCCAGACAAGGCTTTGCTGTCATGGAGCTTATAATCTAGTGGCAAGACCAGACATTCAACAGTAGGCACATATACATACATGTGATAAGTGCCATGTGATAAGAAGCTATATGGGAGAGAAACCGGCCTGTTTAAATGGACAGGCAAGCTCTGGAAAGCAGTGTGAGAACCCTCAAAAAATCAGGGATGGATCCACCATATGATCTAACTATCTCTTTCCTGGGTATTTTCCCAGAGGAGTTAGAATCATCACATTACAGCGACACAGCAAAATCTATGTTCATAGCAGCTCAATTTACAATGGCTAAATTATGAAACCCAGATCCCCCTCACTGGAATGAATGGATCCAAAAGCTCTGCTATATATATATACCATGGAGTTCTACTCAGCTATTAGAAGCAATGATATTGCAGCCTTTGAAGGTAAATGGATGGCAATGGAAGAAATCATGCTGAGCAAAGTTAGCCAAACCCAGAGAACCAAGGGTCAAATGTTTTCACTCATTTGCAGAGGCTGGAGCTAAACCCAATCTTGGGTGAAAGGTGGTCAGGCTCACATACTGGACCCAGCAGGGGCATGGCAACACATAATCTAGGACAGCGGGGAGGAAGGGACAGGTTGGGGAGGTGAGAGGGAGGGAAAATAGGATGAGATCTAGGGGGACAATCAACAATGTAGCATACTCTTTACTCCCCTGAGAATTCAATAATACTTGTGCAGTCATTTAATTCTGGAAAATTCACAGTCTAAGCATCTGTATCTCTTGTAGGGGTGGAAATGTAGAAGAGTGAAGAGACTAGGGGGTGGGCAATGTGGGGGTAATTCTGGCTTAAGAACATATGCCTAACACATGATGCTTTGTATGCATTTATGATTGTACAATAACTCAACTCTTTAATAAAAAATTGAAAAAAAGAAAAATCTATGGGCAAAGCAGGCCACCTCTATCAGGAGGTGTCACCTAAGCTAAGGATGAAAGAGAGCCCTGAGTATCTTAGCAGGATCTCCTTTGGGGGCGAAAAAAATGTTTGGAACTAGCTAGAGGTGGTTGTTATATAACATTGTGAATGTACCAAACACCACTGAGTTACACATTATAAATTGGTTGGTTTTGTGCTATGTGTATTTCAGTTCAATAAAAATAATTTTTAGAGAGAAAGGAAAAAGAAAGAGTGGGGAAGAAACAGTCAGACCAAGGGAACGGCATGCACAGGGGTGATTCAGCAGGGAAGAGCTTGGCAAGGTCAAGTACACAGAACTGACCAAAGGCCAAGGTATCCTGCCAGTCAAGGAGCAGAGAGGTGGGAGCTGAGAGAGGTAGGAGCCAGGCAGATCCAAGCTAATGTCACCGAGAGACTCCTAACTTCATAGAATGTCAAAATTGGAAAGAAACTTCGATATCATCCGGTTCTGCTAACATCTGCTTTGGAGTGGAGGACGAGGCTAGAGAAGGTGAATTTGCTTCCTCAAACTTGTGTGATGATTTAGAGTCCCAGGTGCAGGTTCACGAGGCACAGCCTGCCCCCTGAACTTCAGAAGGGTAGGGGAGCTGTGGTTGTATTCAGCAGGCAGCAAGAGGCTTGGTCTGTGATTTTGTCCCCAGGTGATGAAGAGCTGGTGCGGGAGGTGCTGTTTGATGCGGTGGTGACAGCGCCCTTGGAAGCCTACTGGACGGCGCTGGCTCTCAATGTCTCTGAGTAGGTACCAAGAGGGGCTGACGGTTCCGAGGAGGAAAAGCAGCCGGGCCTGTTCAGGCCCCCAGCATTCCCTTGGCTGAGTCAGGGCCCTCCTACCACCTGGCTGGCAGCTCAGCAGCACCCACATCCTCTGGCCCAAGATGAACATGAACGATGGTGAGGACAGGAACACGTGGGGTAGGGTGCGGGGTGGGAACGGCCTTCGCACAGCCTCAGGAAAGCAGGGACTCCGCAAAGTGTCCACACACAGCCCACAGCTCCTGCCTGCGCCTCACTTTGAAAACCACCAAGTGCAGCTCCCCCGGAAACAGGTTGGTGTCCCCACCCCAGGACAGGCCCCTTCCAAGGACCCCTCTCTCTGGGTTATAAGGATCCAGCCATCTGACCCTGTTAGCCAAAGTGCCCTGGTGAGAGCAGTTCAAATAGGTCAGAGATTTGTTTCCAATTAGCGAGGTCACAGCTCCCATGAAAATGACCTCAGTGTTTCCTATATGCTTAGGTTTCAGATTAGAAGTTAGAGAACCAAAACATGTATGAAAAGGACATTTTTTTACTGTGTAACTTTTTGATACAATTATGAACGATTTAAAATATAGGACCTAGGGGGAGGGATAATTGTGGAGGGGTTGGGGGGTAAATCCAACGTTCAGAGCTTATATATGTATATATATTATATTTTTCATTAGAAGCACGTTTGATTGTTCAACAAATAAATTTCTTAATAAAAAATAAATAGAATAAAATGTAGGAACTATAGAAAATTAAGTAAACTTAAAATAAGGAAAGGAAAAGAATTCAGTGGGCCAGGCACTGAGAGCTGCGCGTCTGTTAAGGTACTTACTCTTCCCAGCAGGCCTATAACCTGCTCTCATTATTCCCATTTCACAGATGAGGGAACCAAGACAGTTAGATTAAGCAACTTCCCCAGAGTACTATATGTCATAAGCCACCAAGCTGGAATCCAGAGTCCAGACCCTCAGCGCTGTCCTGCTTCTGCAGGGGCAGGACAGCTAGATTTGGAGAGGAGAAGCATAATCTTTCTCTTTGAACCACAGAAGCTGTTTTTTGTTGTTGTTGTTGTGGTTTGGTTTGGTTTGGTATGAGGGATTGAACCCAGGGACAGTGAACCACTGAGCCACATCCCCACCCAGCCCTTTTTATTTTTTATTTTGAGACAAAGTCTCGCTAAGTGGCTTAAGGCTTCTCTAAGTTGCTGAGGCTGGCTTTGAACTTGCGATCCTCCTGCCTCAGCCTCCCAAGCCGCTGTGATTACAGGCGTGCGTCGCAGTGCCTGGTGACAGATGTCTTTTAATGTTAAGAAACATTGGGAAGCAAATGTTCTTAGCCAGGTTGGGCATTAGAAAAGATGACCTGGGAAATGGATACAAAATAATATAAAGCTAAGGAGAAAAACTGTATGACCATCTCAGATGCAGAAAAGACATTTGAACAAATATTAGTATCAATTCATGTTTACCCTTGATAAAACCAAAGTGTGTCTAAGCCTGAAAGCCAAGATGTTAACGGGGCTTGAGGCTCTCCCGCTGAAGACAGGAACAGACAAACTCGCCCTCCCACACCCCTGTGCCGTGGACTCAGAAGGCACCGGTGCCATCAGACAACAGAAAGTACTGAGAGGCATTGAGAACTGGAAGCAAGGACTAAAATCATCTCTGCTTAAAGATGATATGATTAGGAGCTGGATTGGTGGCGCAGCAGTTGGAGTGCTTGCCTGGCATGCACGAGAACCCAGGTTCAAACCCCAGCACCACACAGAGCTAAGTATCAGAAAAATTAAAACCAGAGGAAACAATGAATCAAATTGATTCTCTCTCTCTCTCTCCCTCTCTTTAAAAAAAAAACTTGTAAAAAAAGATGATGATATGATTAGGGGTGAACTTATAGCTCAGTGGTGGAGTGCTTGCTTAGCACGCATGAGTCCCTGGGTTCCATCCCCAGCACTGCAAAAATCAATGGATCAATAATAACAAGATCATATACCTGGCAACTCCAAAAGAGTAAACAGGAAAACTACCGTAGCCAACAAGAGAACTGAGTAAACTAGCAGGTAATAATATCAACATTCAAAAATGAAAGAAGACATGATATGAAAAAGCAAATTTATTTCAAACAGCAGGAAATGAAATATAAAAAGTTATAAGACTATAAGAATATATAAAGCATATACTATAAAAACTGTCCAAAAATCTATATAAAGAAAATTATGAAACACTCCTGTAAGACACAAAAGTAGACGTGAACACATGGAAAGACATACGGTGTTTCCGAATAGAAAGATTAACATCATAAAGATGTTAATCCTCCTAAGTTGATTTATAAACTTAATGCAATCCCAATGGAAATGCCATCGATATTTTTCTCCATCCAGATGAATTGATTATAAAGTTCATTGGGAAGAACAGGCAAGAAGAGACAAAATTCTCTGGAAGATAAAAAGCAATAGCCCTACCAAGATATTAAGATATATTACAAAACCACTCTAATTTAAGAATCGTGGTACTGGCATGTGAAATGACAGAGAGACCCAGGGGACAGAAGAGAAAATTAAGAAATGCATGAGCATGCATGTGGGACTTTGGTCTGTGACAAAGCATCACGTCCAATCAGTGAGGGGAGGGTGGGCTTTTTCATAACTGGCTTGAGAGCCATATGGAAAATGATAAAATTGTGTTCTTTTCTTGCAACATACACCTGGATAAAGTCCAAGTGACTCAGAGATTTAAATGTAAAAAAAAAATTTGAAACTATATAAGTACTAAAAGAAAACATGAACCAGTTGCTCTAAAATCTAGGAGTGGGGAAACCTTTCCCAACAATGACTCAAAATTCAGACGCAATAAAGGAATGACTGATAAATTTAACAACAAAAAAAATATGTTTGTATGGCAAAAAAGAAAAACATAAGCAAAGTAAAAAGAGAAATGGCAAACGGGAAAACTGTTTACAACTATAAAACAAAGCAATGGTAACTTCATGTTACATATTCGTGATAAAGAACTTCAAAGATAGAGAAGTGAAAGACCAATCATTGCATAGGAAACGTGGTCAAGTGATGCTAACAGAGAAAAAAATGCATGTCGTCCTTAAATAGATGAACAATACTCAACTAGCTAGGATTAAAAGAATTGCATTGAAAAACTGTACCAAGTTTTTACGTCTCATCCATTCAATGCATAACCATCTAAGACTGTGAGCACACACAGTGGTAAGAGCATTAGCCAAATTATACATGCATTTAGCCTATGAGGCAGCAATCCCAAAGATTATGGGAACCTATACCAGAAACATACTCACAAAGATATGAGAAGTTGTACACATACGTACCACTGACAGCAATAGGAGATTGGAAACAGCCTAAATGCCCGGTTGGTAGGAGGCTTGGTAGGAGTTGAATAAAACCATGGTAGATCCACACAATGGAATACTATGCAACTGTAAGAAATGAGAAATATGCTTATATACTCTCTGAAATTATTTCTAGACATAGAAAAAGGTGTTTATGATATCCCCACCTTTTTTTTTTTTAGAGAGAGAGAGAGGGAGACAGAGAGAAACATTTTTTATTGAGTTTTTCACATGGCTTTCGTTGCTCTGACACTTAGTTGTGTACGTGGGTGCTGGGGTTTGAACCCGTGTACTTGCGCATGCTGGGCAAGTGCTGAAACCGCCGAGCCACCACTCCAGCACCCGCCCCCCACCATTTTTCTAAAGAGAAGAAATAAAAATATATTTTCAAAATTATTTATGCATA
Source organism: Aplodontia rufa (assembly GCA_004027875.1). Lineage (NCBI taxonomy): Eukaryota > Metazoa > Chordata > Mammalia > Rodentia > Aplodontiidae > Aplodontia > Aplodontia rufa. The sequence goes on from PVKS010014676.1 coordinate 15,180, forward strand.
TATACGTATGTATGTACACATACATTTTTGTTTCTTTGTGTTTTACTTGCTTTTAAACTTTTTATTTTATTTTATTTATTTACTTATTTATTTATCAGTATTGGGGATTGAACCCACAGACACTTTACCACTGAGTCACATCTCCATACCTTTTTATTTTGTATTTTGAGACAGGGTCTCACTAAATTGCAGCTGGCCTCAAACATGCAATCCTCCTGCCTCCGCCTCCCAAGTCGCTGGGATTACAGGCATGAACCACCATGCCTGGCTAAATTTATTTTTTAACTGATACAGGAAAAGTGGAAAAACTATATAAATTTATGGGATGCTGTGTAAGGTTTTGAAACATGTATAAATTGTACAATGTTTAAATCAGGTTAAACATACCCATTGCTTACATAGTTATCATTTCCCTATGGTGAAAAAATTCAAAATAGTTTCTTCTACCTTTTTGAAATGTACACAGCATTGTCGCTTCCTATGGTCACCCCACTGCCCAACTGCACACAAGAACTTCCAGCTCCTATCTAACTATAACTTCGTACTCACTGATCAACCTCTCCCCATCTCTCTCTGCAACTCTCCCTGGCTCTGGTCACCCCCATTCTGCCCTCCACAAGCACATTTTTTAAATGAAAGATAACAAGAAAAAATAGTTACTTAGGGTAAATAGGTATGGATTTAGAGATCTTCTCTTCTGAATATGCCTTATTTTTCATATGAACTTTGAAACCACTTAAAGCTTTATATTGAGACAGGGCCTCAACAAAAATAAACAAGATTAAGATTTGAAAGATAATCTCTAACAAAAAATAAAAGCATAGGGGCTGGAGCGGTGGCTCAGCGGTTGGGGCGATTGCCTGGCAAGCACTTGGACCCGGGTTCAAACCCCAGCACCACGTACGCAACTGAGTATTGGAGCAACTAAGGCCATGTTAAAAAAAAACTAAATAAAGTTGTTAAAAAAAAAATAAAAGCATATAAAACAGGTAAACCTAGTTGTGTATTGTGAAAATCTTCATGGAGGAATTCTTTCAAGGGGCATTAGAACTATAAACATTTTAAAAAATGAAATCTTCAACTATGTTAAGTAATGACATTGCTAGAAATGGTATTGGCTTGTTGTTTAAAAACAGGCAGAAGTAATTTTATTATGTCATGAGGAGCTGTGACTTTCAGCAAAAGAAGAGAAGCAAATTTTAAGAATTAAAGAAGTTTAGATATAATGCTATGAATTAGAAATGTCAGTTTGAACCCATGACATGTTTTCTCTTGGAGAATTAAAAAGGGTATCCTTTCTTTTTACCTGAAATGCTTGCTAAAGCTCTTTGCACCGAGAGGACCCTCCGCAAACGACCCCAACCCCAAACGGTGGCTTCAGTGCTGGTCCTCATTAAGAGGAGCAGGTGGTCTTTGCAGTAATGTCCAGGACAAGGGAAGGAAAGAAGAATGAACCCAGAACATCTTGTACACTGTTACCAAAGACTAACGAGATTGTGCCAGAAGGATCTCAGAACCAACTTGAAGAGGCCTTATGGGCCAAGAGTGGGATAGTGAGAGCAGCAAAAGCCGTAGGAGGTTCAAACACATTAAATGTGTTCAGATCATCCTGGGGGGAAGAAAGAAACCTCACTGGTCATCCTTGGAAGATGTTAGGAAAACAGCTCATTCTAAAAACTGATAAATAAACAAAAATGATCAATTATTTATACTGCCTCTACAGAAATTGTGCCACAGGATAACCAAATACCGATGAGGGGAAGAGATTTTTTAATGCAGAAAAAAATAAAGGAGTATACCCACTGTGCAATCCCTTATAAAATCAGAGAGTGTGGGCTTCTGGACAGTTCTGCACCATGCATGAGTCAGCTTCCGGTTACTATCATGAAAACCCAAGGCAAGGGATTTATAAAGAGAAAAGGTTTATTTAGCTCACGGTTTTGGAGGTTCCAAGACATCAGGCAGCCCCATTGTTTCAGGCCCCTGATGAGGGCAGCATATTGTGGCAGAGGGCACTACTTAGATAATGAGCCAGAGAGAGGGAGGCCAGGGTTCCACAGTCCCCTCAAAAGGTACCCCCAATGACCTAGGGTTCTCCACTAGGCCCACATCTCTTAAAGATCCACAGCACCACCCTAGGGAACCAGCCTCCAACACATAAACCTCGGAGGGGTGTTCATCCAAACCACAGCTACCTGTAAAAACTCAAACCTGAATCTGATCCGGCCCCTAGGTCTAAGTGCCATTTTAAAAGAAATATAAGGGACAAAAGAGCAATGCTAAATAACACCAACGCATCACAGCCAAATCCAGAATGTGAGAAACTCCGCAGGACAAATGACCTACTTTGTTCAGAAAAGAAATTGCAAGGAAAAGAATAAGAGGGTACAGAGCGAGGGAATCAGGTTAAAAGAGACTGATGACTGCTGATGGGTATGGAACTACTTTTGGGGGTGATGATGATGTTTAAAATTCACAGTAGTGGGGTTGGGGATTTAAGCTCAGTGGCAGAGCGCTTGCCTCGAATGCGCAAGGCCCGGAGTTCGATCCTCAGCCCTAAAAAAAAAAAAAATTTCACAGTAGTGATGGTAACGTAACGGAACCCTCTCAACATACTATAGAACCATTGAATTCCTCACTTGAAATAGGTAAATCATATGGTGCATGAATTCTATCTCAATAAAGACAGACCGACAGCTGAAAAGAGAGATGAGCCCGTTGCAAATGCATGGATCTTAGTCACATTCTGGTGCAGATAAACTTTAAAAAAAAAATCATTAAGCAATTGGATTATCCGATGATAGTGAGAAATTGTAGGCTTTTTTGGAAATGTATGATAATGACATCGATGATTTTAAATTTTTTCCTATATTTTAATGAGAGAAATTAAAATGCTGATGAAATATCTGGGATTTCTTTAAAATTATGTACGTGAGGGAATTGGAGAAGCCAATAGATGAAACAAGATTGGCATGGCTTGGTTACTGTTGAAACGGAATTATGGATAACGAGCTCATTTGACTTTTTTTTTTTTTTTTTTAGAGAAAGGGGGAGAGAGAATAAATTTTATTTATTCATCTGGCCTTTGTTTCTCTGACACTCAGTTGTACATGTGGTGCTGGGGTTTGAACCCAGGTCCTTGTGCATGCCAGGCAAGCGCTCTAACCCTGAGCCACTGCTCCAGCCCTCATTAGACTTTTTTTTTTTTAAAGAGAGAAGGACAGTGAGAGAGAGAGAGAATTTTTTATTGAGTTTTTCGCATGGCTTTCGTTGATCTAACGCTTAGTTGTGTACACAGGTACTGGGGTTTGAACCCGTGTACTTGCGCATGCTGGGCAAGCGCCGTAATCGCTGAGCCACCGCTCCAGTCCCCCTGCATTAGACTTTTGAATAGAGAATTCAATCAAGATATTTTTAGATACTCCAAGGGTCTGACTCAGTGGGTCTATAGCAGGGCACTGGTATCTGTGATGTTTGGGACCCATAAAATATCCAGGTAAAACTGGAAGAAGTTTCCAGACCCTTCTATTCAGTGACTTTACAGACTTGAAACCATTGGTTCAAGTGTCATCTAGGGACACAGCATGGACCCCTCCTCCCATAACCTCTTAGCCTTGAAAGAGAGAGCTGCCCTCGAAGATATTTAGCACTGCCCACCTTGACTCTCAGGAAGTCCACAGACCCAGGCACTGGAGGGAATTTGGGTCACAGCCTCCCAGAAATTGGGCTAAGGACAGGAATATTAACAAAGTCAGATGTGATGGCCTTTACCCTGTTGTCACCGGCTTCAAGCTCCTACTGTCGTTATTGTTGTCTGATAGTGCTGACACTGAAAAAAACATTTAATTTCACCATAGCCCCCTCACACATTTTTTTTTTCAAATCTGGTTGACCAAGTTGGGATCCTCTGCCTTCCGGGCTCACCTCTCCCAGCGCCAGCGGAGCCAGATCAGACAGAGCCCAGGAAGGTCACCTAAAGAGGAGCAATGTTGCCTAGAAGCTGGGGGGCCTGACGCAACAAGCGGACAAGGGGGCTCCACAGTGGACCAGAGCAGAGGGCATCTCATGCAACACCCCAAGATCTCAGCCTTCCTAGAGAGTCTCCTCTAAGCCAACTTGGGTACAAGCTAGGAGAGGCCTAAAAAGTCCTTCAGGTCTTCCCTGTGCTCTCTGTGACCTCCTAGGGGACCTGCTCTTGTCGCATCTACATGGCAATTTCCCCTGCTTTGTCTTCCTCGCAGTGAGTCAGAGCAAGGAGTGGACATGGCCTTCCTGGGGACCAGGGCTGGGCTCCTTAGAAGCAGCTTATTTGTGGGCTCCGAGAAGGTCTCTGACAGGTGAGTCCTGCTGGCCACCCCAGCGAACAGGATCCCTGCAGGGTGGGACAGCACAGAACTCTTGTGTGTTCTGCAGCATGTGGACGGACAGAGAAGAGGTGTGGTCTCAGCGTGCTGGATCCTGGAAGTCCAGGGAGGACAGAAGGGCTGGATTGACATTACACAAGTGGAGAATAAGAAAAGCTATTCTTCTACCCCAGCTTAGACACACCTGGAGGACAGAAGGTGGTCCAGTGGGGGAACAAAGCAGCCGTAACCTTGAACTTGAGGAAGCTGAACCTCTAAGTGGGAAACCCAAAATGGTTCTCCTCTGTAGGACCAGTCTGTGTGATGGGCTAAACCACCTGTCTGTGTCCTCTCCTAAAGGGAGAGGGGCTCTTCCTGGGGCCCTGTATGTGGGGTGTTGCCCTTGACAGTTTTCTGGACCACCTACTCCCTAGCTCAGTGTAGATTTGTGGTTCTTCCTCTACTCTGATGGAATTCCAGGTAGAACCTTCTGTGGGTCATGGAAAGCTAAGCTTTCCAACCCAGCAATTTGCCACTGAGGGTGATTTTGCCCCCACTCCCCGGGGGCACTCAGCAGTGTCAGGAGATATTTTTGGTTGTCACAACAACAACAACAAAAAGTCTCCATATTTTTAGAGAGGTCAGGATGTTGCTATGAGCCTTCAGCAGATAGAGGCCAGGGGTGCTGCTAAACATCCTACAGTGCACAGGATGGCCCCGACAGCGATTACCTGGTCTCCAGTGTCACTAGTGCCAAGGTTGAGAAACCCTATTCTAAGCAAAAGCCTGATTCTGGGAGAACCCTGTCTGCAGAAACCCGGATAGCACCCCTCACCAGGGCACCTTCCCACCATGCTGCTGCAGAGGGAGGGTGGGAACCAAGAGAGGGGTGGGAGAGGGGGTGGAGGAGCAGCGCCACCTACTGCTCTGTGAATCAGGAGGCTGGGACGGGGAGGGCCACCTGGAGAACAGCAGACTTGACCTCCCCACCCCAGCTTCCCACCCCCTCCCTGCTTCTCATGCTAATTCCAGGCACACTCAGGCACCAAGCGCCATCTTTGAGCTTCTTCCAGGACTCTGACAAATCCACACTTGCTAAGCAAAGCTGAGGCTTTCTAGGAAAACAAATTAAGTTGCTCTTCCCTCTCCCTTCCTCCTTCTTTCTCTTCCCACTCCCCTCATTCTGAGAGAGTTGGAAAAGAGGAAGATGTCTGGCTGTCTCCATGACTCCCAGCACCCCTCTTGAGGGTGTCTAAGGATGGGAGAAGGGGATCTCTATACAGACAGGATTTCCCCAGGTGGACACAGGTGCCACAATCGCACAGGTACACTGCGTGATCCCGGAGGGCTCCCTTCACCTAGACCGTGATGCGATTGGCAGGCAGCCCAGGCATCGTGCAACCAAGCAGATCTGCTTCTGTCACTCTCAAAATCCAATCTCAGTCACCCACCTTGTGGATTAGCCACGGCCACTTTAACCTCCCACTCCCACCCTGCTTCTTCCTGCCTCCAGTCTGCTCGGAACCAGCAACTCTCCCTACTGCAGGCTGTGTGCATTCAGGGAACAACGCAAAGCCATAATTAGCAAGGTTACGCTGCTGAGAACAAGGAAACTCATCGTGGATTCTAAAACCTAGAAGCAATGATTTTGAAGTAACCATTTTGGGGCAATTGATGCCCCTCTATTATAGTGCAATGATAGAAGTAACGATACAATTGAGTAAGCAGTCATGCCACTGAGAAAGAAATTAGGCTATATGCAAAAGAAATAAACCCAGCAAGCAAGCAGGTGTCCATATTTCCTCCCAGGACAGACTCCTTGCTTCTCGTTACTCATGAGCCATCCGATGCAGTATCATTTTACTTCTGGAAAAAGCTGGAATTGCTAGCGAGCAGGATCTGGGGCAATACTAATTGACAGGCCACTGCTTTCTGTCTACCTGAAACTTTGCCAAGACAGAGGAAGCGCCATCTTGGCTCAGCCAAGATGACCTTGTATGGAAAAAGGAAAGGGAGATGAACGAGTTCCCAGATTTGGGGCAGGCACTGAATCTTCCCCCCTACAGGAAGTTCCTGACACCTGAAGACGGGACCAGCGTATTCACCATGGACCAGTTCCCCCTGTGGTATCGCCAGGCCTCCGAGCAGCCTGCTGGTAGCTTTGTCTTCAACCTGCGCTGGGCAGAGGGACCAGGTAATCCCCACCCCTGGGCTCTGGAGCTGGGACCAGGATGGGGATGTTCCCCCTCTGCTGTGCCCTTAGTGGAAAATGAGAACATTCTACAGGACAGAGCATCCAGATCGCCAGGGCTCCCTTCTCGCCTTCCCTCCTGACCCACATTAGCCTCTGGAGAAAGCTCCTCATGCTGTCCCACACTGCGGTCCCTATGCAGAATGTAGGGCTAGTGGTTTTATTCCCAGGCAAGTGGTCAGAGTTGGGATTTAAAACTCCGGCATGGAATAAAGAAAAAAATATTTAACCCAAAAGTCAAAAAGAGTTGGTTTCTAACCCAAATTCCAAATATGAGATCAGAAGGGTTGATCACTAAGATTCTTCTATTTCTAAAAATCTGTGGGTCTTTAAAAGTTCCTTAAACCATCCAGATGAAAGTGTCTCCTTGGAGGGCGGCTGAACTTAGATTTACAGGGCCACCAAAGCTCCTTCTAAACAAACAAGATCTCCACTCCCTTGGGATTCCCCAGGAGCTACGCAGGTGCCCAGGGTGGGAGGACGGCAATCAGAACAGGCCCCCACGGAGCAGGCCACAAGTCCCTATGAGGACAGCACCAGTGGATTCTAAGAGCTGCTGATACCCAGCTCCCAACTCTCAGCTCCCATGGGGGAAAATTAAGGGACTTTCACCAAGCTCTAAGGAAATCACAAAATGTTTAGAACCAGGCACCTTGGTCTGCCTTGATTAGCCTCTTGATTTACACTTGAAGAGACTGTGGCCCGGAGAGATTGAAGGACTTGTCCAAGAGCCTAAGAGTTTGCGGCAGAGCGAGCTCTGTCCCAGGTTTCAGTGAGGGCCTAGGAAGTGCGGATGGAGTAAGGAGGCGGTGGAGGGAGATGGAGAGAGATATCTGAAAGAAGGTGGCGGACTGGGAGTCACTTTGGGAAGAAGTGTCATACCTCCCCTTTGGGATGCCCTTTTACCAAAAGTCTTCCAACCACCACTCCCGCCAAAACCATCCTCCAGCCTCAAGATGAAGAGCTACCAGGCTGTTGGCTGGGGAGGTCCAGGCTCCCAAAGGCTCCTCCTCGCCCTGCACCTGGCCCCGCTGTCCAGCCTACACCTCTGCTCTCTACCCACGTGCCAGTAACTAACTTGCCTTACAAAACATTTGCCCACACATAACTCATTCAAACCACAGAACCCCATGACGTAAGGGTTGTTGTTACGCCTCCTCTTAACGGGGAGAATCTGAGAGTCAGAGAGGTCCCTGACTTTGCCCAAGATCACACAGCAAGGCGGCCACTGAGCAGACCGGAAACAGGTCCACCTCACCAAAGTCCAGGCTCTTTAACCACAGTGACTCTGGGGCAGGAAGCAGAGAGAGGATGGGGTGTTTTTATTCCTAGTGTAAGTCCCTGAGGGAGGCTCTCAGAGCCAAGGTGAAGGTCCACTTCCCACAGGGTCCACCCCAGAGCAGAGTGGAGAGCTCTTCCGCCCTGGCCTGCACAGAGGGCTCCCCTTGGAGGGGCTCCTGAGGTGGTTCTCAGTGAGGCCCTGAGCCCTGCCCCTAGCCATGGAGACAGGCTCCCTCCTGCCTACATTGTCACCAGCACTATGGCTGCTGGCTGCTAGGGGAGCTTTATGTGTCAATGAGGTAGGAGGGAGGGTGGGTGGCAAGCTGAGCCACAAGAAGAGGGATGCTGGCAACCCAAAAAAGGGGGACCGCTGAGGAGGGAGGGCTGCTCCCTCCCTTCTCGCACTGGCGCTTGGCTGCTCGCTCACGCACCAGCTTCAAGCCACATGGACACGGCGGCACACGCCCTTCCACCCCAAAAGAAAGAGCAACAATTTCCTTCCAATGGGGTGGAGGCACCCTGAGGAGGCAGAGGAGAGGAAAGGTCTGGCCTGGGGGAGTGGAGGCTCCCTGTCTCTCCAGGATGACACTGGTGTCCTTTGCCTGGGGTCTGATGGGCTGAGCTCTGCCCACATGGAGCTGGCTTTTGCAGCCAGCACCTGGGGAAGCTTCCAGTCTTGCCAATGCCCAGGTGGCTCATGCTTCCTATCTATCCCCCTTCCCCATCCCCTCTCTCCAGGAACCAGACACAAGTACCCCAAGCACTGGTACCCTGCTCTTTCACCCAAGGACAGACCAGGTCTCCACTGTGACCCACGCAATGACATTCCTGATACCCCTAGAGAGTGTGTCACGAGGGCCACCACACCCACACTTGGGTGTTCCCTACAAGCCTATGCTGGCTGGAGCACAGGGAATACTGTAGGGGGGTCAGGCATCTTGACATCTTCTAGAAGCTTCTAGACATAAGATGAGGAAGTCAGCTTTGGTATCTACTGGGATCCTTCCAGCTTTGTTCTGGCCAATTTCCAGAATCAAGAACAGCTTTGCATATTGTAAGTTCCTGGAATCAAAGTATAATTTTAGATTTCTGTGAGATATTTGGTGACAGAGGGGTGCGATGGGTAATTGTAACCGTATAGCAGACAAGAGAAACCAGTGGTTAAGTCCCATTACGCCAACACTGCCGCAGGAGCAGCCTCCTCGTGGGGTGCTCGGGAGCTGTTTGTTTGAGACAGCGTTTCCTAACGAGACATTCTGACAAAATGGGAGCGCATGGGATCCAAATTTGCCCTTTCCTTAGAATTCTTAGTAATGGAATTTGACCTGGAGAAAAAGAGTGCTTTCAAAAGCTGTTCCACAATTGTAGACAGATGAAAATTAAGAAGCCCAGTCATATACCAGCCTACCCAGCACCGAGGCCGAAGGCTCTATTTGAATGGAGAGCAGAAACTGCCCTCTAAATTCCACACCCACGGGGCTGGAGCGGTGGCTCGGTGGTTACAGCACTTGCCCAGCATGTGCAAGTACACAACTAAGTGTCAGAGCAACGAAAGCCATGGGAAAAACTCAATAGATATTGATTCTCTCTGTCTGTCTCTCTCTCTCTCTCTCTCATTGTCCTTCTCTCTAAAAAAAAATAAAAATAAATTCTGCACCCATGGAGGCCTTCTGAAAGAAGGAGGGGAAAGCAACTTGAGGACAGCCTTCCTGCCTTCAGGCATGCTCCACAAGCATGGTGGTTGCAAGACAGGGAATGGTGGTGGCAGGTTGGTCACCACCACCTAGGATTCACGGAGCACCTCGCCTGGGCCAGACGCCATCCAGCCTGCCTCGCTCATCCAGGAACTGCGCTTCCTGAATGGGTTCATCAGCGTCACCTCTGACTCATGATGACTCACAAAGGACCCAGGATCACCCAGCACCCAGTCCCAGAACACTCGAAAGGATGATTTGGTGCAAGTCCAGTCTTCCAAGGAAGACACGTGCTGAGAGGACAGGCAACAGCAGAGTCCCTAAGCAGGTGCTGCCCAGAGCTTACGGGGGCAGCAGGCAGCCAGGTTTGTGCCCTGAGACAGCACAAATCTGTCATAGTGTCCTAGTGACACTGACCGTGTTCCATCATTCAGGCAGTCTGAGGATATGTGTTGATCGGGAAAGTTCAGATCTGCACACACAGGGGGCGGCGCGTGACCCTTGGAGGTGGCCGCACAGTGTGTCTATCTATCTTCTATTCCAAGAAGGGGTAGGGGCTCAGCCTACCCCTGGCATTTCCCTGAGTGCTGAGAAAGTAACTTGCTAATTCTCATTTCCCCAGAAACCCCAGGGGAGCCCGTGGCGGTGACAGCAAGCACAGCTGTAGCTGTGACGGTGGACAAGAAGACAGCCATTGCTGCAGGTAAGAGCTGCTGTTTGTGCCTCTGAGGCCAGTGCTAGAAAAATACACACTGTGACCGGCTGGGGCACCGTGCTCCTGCTGGAAGTTTCCCTAGGTGAAATGTGAGAAATAGAATCTTCCTAAGCCATTGTGTTTATAAAACCATAAAACCTTAGATCTGGAAGAATTCAGGTAAAACGAAGCCCAGAGATCTGTCCAAGGTCACATAGGATGGTGACTGCAACCCAGACCTCCTCACCTTTCACACATTGCTTCCCTCTTCCGTCACCTTGGGCTCTAAAAAGGGACTTGTGACTCAGATCCCCAAAGCTCCGTGTATATGTTCAACCTGTCCCAGATACCGTGAAACCTCCTCCCAAGCACTCTCTCATCTAGCCAAGGGTGACCCCATGAGGGCAATGCTTTTTGGCTTCATTGTACAGATGGGGAAACTGAGGCACAGAAGTTATTTGCCCAAAGACCCACAGCTCATAATTAATGAAGCTGGAATTTGAACTCAGACTGCCCCTCTTTAAAGACCAAAGTCACTATGTGGTGCTGTAGCTTATCCCAACTTCTGGAACGGGAGCACCCAACGACTTTTTCTGACTTTTTCTGACTTTGCAATTTCTTGGTGCCTAAAAATGTCCTTGGTGTCTCTGCCTCATCTGAGAACCGGCTGGCCTCTGCAATGAAACCCTCCTTACCATGGCCTCAGTTTCTATGTCCCTGACCCAGCTGTGTTCTGAAAAGTTTTGTGGTCTATTGGTCACTCCTTGATCATGGCATGGGCGATCAGGACTCCTTCAACCTGGGTATTGGGTACCTGCCTTGTGTACTAGAGTCTTGGCCAGGTGGCAGGCCCTCTGCAGCTGGGCTGGGGCTAGGCAGGCTAGGCCAGTGCATCTGGTCCTCAGATAGAGTTCAGGACAGAAAGCATGGAAGAAGAAGACTGAGTTCTATCTTTTTTTTTTTTTTTTTTTAGAGAAAGAGAATCTATTTCATTTATTTTTCCATCTGGTTTTGTTTTTCTGACACTTACTTGTGTATGTGGTGCTGGGGTTTGAACCTGGATCCTTGTGCATGTCAGGCAAGTGCTGTAACCACAGAGCCACCGCCCCAGCCCCTGGGCTCCATGTTTCTGCCTCAGAGAGGGCACAGTGTGGTCAGGTCCCGGGCTGGTTTCCACTCCGGGCTATGAGATGATGCAGGGAGGGAGAATGGCCCCCTCTGACATTGTTTCACATTGTCAGTAGGAAATTCTTGAATCGATGCTAGTCTGGGAGATGCCCCCCACAGTGGCCCTCAGAAGGGGCTCATGACATTCCAGTGCTTTCTTTCTCCTGGGACACTGGTCCCAGAGCCATTGCCAGACCAAATGTTAAACCCCAACTTTTCTCCCTAAAAACCATCATGTGGACCCACCAGGGCCTGCATCTTCCCCCACCATGTGGTCTTCTCAGCTCCTGCACCCTCAGAGACCTGGGAAGGAGAAGGGGCGTGGAGTTTTCCTGCACTCTCCAATTATTTGATATCATTTTTAACTCAGGGCTGAATTAGAGCCATGAGGGTTACCATAGAAACCGTGTCCCAGTGCCTGTAGTTTAACTCACTGCAGACAATCGCTCTGACGCTCTGGGGTGCACGGATGTGTTAAAGGATGAGGTGCTGGGGAGCTGACACTGCAGAGTTGTTTTGCTTTTATAATCTCATTTAGTAATTTCCTCTCCCTGACCTGTGGCTCAGCCTTCCTGATCCTCGGGCCAGCCGGGTCATGTTGCTCAAGGAGGAGTAGTTGGTTTATTCATTGTCCCTAGAAGCTGGTGGCCCTGTGTGCATGTGAGCTCCAGGAGTGGGTGAGCAGCACCTGTGAGGGGGAATATGTTGTGCACTGATCAAGGGGAGAGGACACGGAGCAGGGCTTTCAGCCTCAGGGGCTGTGTGCATCTGTGGCATCTGGGCTCATACAGAAGGCCAGGTGGGTGTAGCGGATCCTTGAAATCCCTAAGCGAGTGATTTATCAGTAGCTCATGCAAAATTTCTGGAAAGAGGTTTTGGTGAGCCTCCATTTTTAACTCTCTGTGCCGTCCAGGCCCTCGCTGAGGGACATGGTTAAGCATGACAGGGACAACGATGCCATGATCAGTAGGTATTTCTCTTGCTTCCTGGTTTCCAGCATGTCCTGCCTGCAATACACGCCCCAGTGCAGGGACCCTTCCTGCTGTCGGGAGGTACACAATGCCTCCCCTACTTAGGGGTCTGCTGAAGTATGGACCTAGCTTTCAGAGCCCCCAGGAACCGTGACATTTGAATAACTTATCCATGCATCGCAGAGACATGTGCTGGCTCACGGGAGCCTTGTCCTCTCTCCTGCAGTGGGTCCAGGGGCAGACACATCTCAGGTCCCCTATAACAATTAGGGCTAGAGGAGGGCAACACCCTACACTGAGCTCTACCTAGGAAAGGTGGACCACCCAGTTCTGCCACCGAGTAGAGCTGAACTTCAGGAAAGAGGACCCTGATGGTTCACTTCTGGCCGGGGTTTGCTCCTGGCTTGCTGGCTTGGCATCCCAATGAACGTTTGCAGGGTAAAATTTCCTCCTAGTCTCTGAAGGTAGATGTGCCACCCTTCCCAGACCCACTCAGTCAGAGACTGGTTCAGCCCCAGAGGTGTCCAATCAAGTACAATCCCAGAGGTCTTGTTCTCCCGCGATCTCAGCCCCCTCCTGGCCCCTAGCCTGCCCGTCCCTAATTCCCACTCCCACCTGGTGTGTCCCACGGAGGAATCTTGCTGATACGTGTGCTCTGCTTGTGCTGTCTGTCACTCTTGAAAAGCCAAGATGGAGCTACTGGGTTAAACAGAGTTCTAGCAAATGCCATCCACCTCAGGTGAGTTCATAAAACCCAGGCAGTGGAGAAGCCCCTTACACTGCCCTCTTCCACCTCCTGGGACAGAGCAGGATCCTCAGGGGGAAAACAGGCTCTTGCTACGTGGGCCCATCTGTCTTTGACTGCCAGGACGAATTCCGTCAAGCCAGGGTGCATAGCACCCGCGGGGCGCAGAGTCACGACAGGGTCCCCACCCTACCTTCTTCACTGCACAAGCCGTGGTGCTGCCCAGTGAAGCTACCTCAGGCTCTTGCAGCCAGAGCGTGGGTGGATTTCAAATCCCAGCTCAGCCACGCTGAGAGCTGCTTGCTGCCCTCAGCCACAGAGCCTCCACTTGACTCCCAGGGAAGCTTGAGGCACCCATCTGCCACATAGAGATCTGGGTGATGTCCCTCAGCACTTTGTTCCAGGGATGGGGCAGGACGCAAGTCTCCCAGCATCCATGTCCCCTTCCCACCCAAGGAAACCAGGAAGTACATAGGAAAATACAGTCTTTATTGGTCTTCTGAAACAACAAACCAGAAATATAATTTTGCCATTAAAAATCTTCTGCCTCAGGCTAAAGATACCACCACTGATGATGCCCTCGCCTCCCCCAGTCCCTTTAGAAAATCCCCAGCTCTGGTGTCAGTCCACAAGCCAAAAGAGGAAGGAAGACTGTGCCTGCAGCCTGGGGCAGGCATGTGATCCTGACTGTCCACCTGCTGGAGGCTGACCTTCTCCAAGGCCCTCCACACACCCCACACCCACCCACCACACTCTGGGAGGAAGAAGGACTGGGAGGTCAGCTGCTCCCTGTCCTGCCCTCACACCCTCCATGGGCCCTTGCTTCAGTGCTCTGGCTGGCCTCCTCCCGTGCCCGCACGAAGACCCTGACCAGAAGCCAGCGAGGCATTTCCTGGTCCTCTCTGAGCATGCGGAAGCCACAGTCCAGGGAGACCTAGGTACTCACCACACACACATCAGACTCTCAAGGACAGGGGCAGCCTGGAAGAGAGGACGGTGACCCTGAAAAATGTACACAGCCCCAGAGGCAGATGTGTCTGTCCCACACAGGACCCCCAGCCCACTCTCTGGTTTGGACCTTAGTTCAGGTGCAATTAGATACTCTGGGGAGCCAGAGTGAGTAGACAAACCCCTGGGAAAGTAAGCTCCAGCATCGAGGGATCTGAACAGAATCTGGCCACCCTGTCCCTTGTCCTAGAGTCTCTTAGGGATGTGTTGGCCCCACTGAGCCTCAACAAGGGCCGCTGTGCTATCTGTCTTCCATCTGCTTTCCCTAAAGGTGGGGACCACCAATCCCTATAGAGCCCAGCCCAGTCCCAGCCCCAAGGTCACAGGTGAAAGACGCTGGAGATGAGGGGATGGGAGGTGTGGAATCGGTAGGTGTCCCCACCGGCCTGGCAGTGAGGATGCACTCACAGTTGCTGAGGGAACACCCAGTGTGCGCTTGGGCTCTCGGGAGGCTGCTGACCACACAGGCAGCAGTTTCCAGGCCTCTCGGCCTTGTCCCTGGAAAACCCAGCAGGAGAGGTGTGAGCGGGTTACCATGGAGACGGGCAGGCTCAGCAGCAGCACCACTTTGGCCCACTTTAGGGGATCTCAGAGGAATCCTGTGTCATTGGTTTGGGTTCCTTCCTCCCTCCCTCCCCAACTGGCTTGAGCAGACTGTAGTCCTGTGGTCTCAGGGCTAGACCCTAGCGGGGAGCCTGTCTCTGCCACCCAAGTTCCTCCAGCCTGTGTGTGTGTGTGTGTGTGTGTGTGTGTGTGTGTGTGTGATGTCAATACGTGAGACTACGCTGGTGATGCTGTGAGTGTGTGACGGAGTCTTAGTGAATCCTGGAGCAGTGTGGTCAGAGTGGGGTACATAACGGCATTCACCGGGGCCAGGTGCTGTAATCACAGCCTTGTTCCTAAATGCTGTGTCCAAATCACAGGGTTGGTGTCTTTGCACATTAGTACCAGACTCTGAAAGCGGGACTCAGCTTTCACACTACAGAAGGCTAAGAATACCTTTCTGACTTAGAAAAGAGTCACAGAAATCTACCCCCTTCCTGCCCTCTAAATGCATCTGAGGTGGGAATGAGCAAGAGGTAGGGACAGTCACCCAGCTGTGACAACCCCCAGGGCAGAAGGGCGATGGGCGTGCTCAGTCCAGAAGGCTCCTCCTGCACACATGTTCTTTCTTTCTGGTGCCCAGATGTTTAGGGAGAACCCCCAGGTGTTCCAAAGATTTGATGGCCACAAGAGGAGCAAACGCAGGGTCTGCAGCACAATGGTGGCTTCCAGGGAGGCTTGGAAGTTCATGGAGATGGGCTGCGCCATGGCTGCTCTGCTGGAGGGCTGGGGAGGAGAATGGAATTGGAGGAAGCAGTGGGCAGTGTTGGGCCAAGGCAGGGACCATGATGGGGGAAGGCCCAGCCCTTTCCAGTGCCATCTCCGGGGAGCTCTCCCTGCCCTTCCTACCTGGGCTAGGTGGGGTGGGCTCTCAGGCCACAGAAGAGATCTGCTTCTGATCTTCATGCTCAGCTTCTGGCTCCCCCATCAGGGGCTGGCGCTTCTTGAGCTCCCGGTGGTACTTGGCCATGAGGGAGGCGTAGATGCAGCCATAGGCGGCTGCCACCACCATCATGATGCACACAATGCCGCAGACGACTCCCGCG
This sequence comes from Aplodontia rufa, assembly GCA_004027875.1. NCBI lineage: Eukaryota > Metazoa > Chordata > Mammalia > Rodentia > Aplodontiidae > Aplodontia > Aplodontia rufa. Next base: position 30,983 of record PVKS010014676.1, read on the forward strand.
ATGATCACTGTGCCGATGGCACGCCGCACACTCACTGGCCTGTACCTCTGCTTCTGGGGGCAGGCTGTGCTGGGCTCTGGCTCAGGCTCAGCCCCAGGCTTGGGCTTGGCAGGTTCTGGGCTGGCCTTAGTGCAGGGCGGCCCAGGCACATCGAGCCCAGCCGAGCTGTTCTCATCCTCCAGCTGCGAGCAGTAGTTGAACATCTCCATGGGGACCATGCGCATGTCCTTCCCCCTCAGCTCCTTGGGAAGCGTGCAGGCCAGCTGGTCCAGGCGCCCCCCTGCATCCAAGGGAGAAGAAAGGAGAGGTTGAGCAGATATCCAGAATCTGGGTTCCCTCTCTCCATCCCCAGACCCCAAAACGGAAGGCCCAGAAATTATAGTTCTTTCAAGCAATGTGGTCAATCCTGGAATCACTGTCTATAGAAAAGGAAGGGGGGGAAAGAAGCCCAGCATTAATTGAGCCAATACTACGGCGGATGAGTTACAGATCTCACCACTGCGCCCCTGCAGAAGCCATGGGAAATGGAGATCATCATTATTCCCATTTCACGGCCAGTTCAATCCAGCCTGCCAAACTCAGTCACAGAAGATGGCAGCACCACCCTGGGGAAGATGCTCAGGAGAGAATCATCAGTGTAAAGAAAGCCAGGATCCCTGCCCAGCCTACAGCTCTGCCCTTTCTCTGCCCTTGACTCTGCCTGCTCATTGCCCATCTGTGAACCCACAACACTTCTCAACACAGTATCCAGGACTCCTCCCTCTCACGACAGGGACAAAGGTCAAAAGCCACTGCCTCAGCCACAGGTCCTCCAAGCAGGACCTTTGGTTGCCTGCGAAGATCTCTTTCGAGTAGGGAGAAAAGGTTGAGAGAGTTTTCCTCTTCCTCCTTAGGAGCAATCCAGCGGCCCCATCCGTGTTCCCACCACAAGGACTCTGTTGCAAGAGCATCTTGGGAGGGAATTCTGGAGGCAGAAGAGGCCCAGGAGAGGAGGCTCGTGCTTGTGAGGACACGTGGGTGGCAATGGGCAGGCTCCCCCACCATCTTCACGGTGGTGGGGGGAACCAAATGGGACCACAGGGAATGTGAATGCTGGGGTGAGATGAGAGATACGGCAGCTAAGGAGAACAGGCTGCCTACTTGTCCCCTAGGAAGTGAAAGCTGGAGTCCGGCCTGTTTTCCGCTTCCAGTGAATTCTAGATGCGAGCAATAGACACCCTGCTGAATGAACTTGGGCTCCAGCCACTCCGTCACTGCCAGCCGCCTCTCCCAACCCAGCCGCCACAAATCTCTGCATTCCATAGACATCAGTCTTACTCCAGGATGCTGATAAAAACATCCCAGGATTTTTTTGTTTATTAAGAGTGCAAAGTTAAAAACAACTCAACTGTTGAAAAAGTCGGAAAAGTGCACATTTCCATTCTGGGCCCTTTTGTGCTGGGAATTACGCTCCTGATTACTGTGTGATAGGATAAGGATGCTTCAATCCAGTGCAGTGAGCATGCACGCAAGGCCACCTTTGTACGTAAGCTGGTGACTGACAGGAGAGCCACCTCCTTCTCCTGCTCAGGAGACCCGAGGTTGGAAATTGGCTGTATCATTGTGTGAAAATTATTTAACTTATTTAGTTACGTCTGAGTCTTAGTTTTCTTAGCTGTAAAATAAGAATCTCTATCTCAGTTAGCTGCTAGAGGAATTATAATAGATGACGTGCATGAAAAATATTTGTTAACAGGAAACTATACAATGGTATTAATCATTATTTCTCCACTCACAAATACAGGAGAAATTATCATAGTGACTAACATTTCATGGCACTTTATAGTTTATAAAATGTTTTTAATTAACCAACGCATCAGAATTGCTTTGAAATAATTGAGTTAGTGCCAAATGAAAAATAGTAAGGATGGGGAGATTACCATTCTTTCCACACAGTTCAATGCTGATTCATTTACTACTGAGCATCTACTTTGTGCTAGGCACCAAACTGCGTTTTGTTTTCTTTTTTTTTTTAAGAGAGAGGAACAGTGAGAGAGAAAGAGAGAAACAATTTTTATTTAGTTTTTCATGTGGCGTTTGTTGTTCCACGACTTCATCGTGGATGTGGTGCTGGGGTTTGAACTCGCGTACTCGCACATGCCAGGCAAGCACCGTAACCACCGAGCCACCGCTCCAGCCCACCAAACTGCGTCTTATCAATACTAGTAGCAAATGAGCTGGTAAACAAGAGTTTTATTGAGGACCTACTATGTGCTGGGCACTTTTCGAGACATTTTACATGCATTACCTTTTTTTTTAATCCTCGCAATGATTCTTGGAGATAAGCGCTGCTTTTCTCCCGCTTTTGTGGCAGACCATGTGCCGTAGAGAGGTTAATCAGCTTTCTCAAGATCACACAGGTACTGGGTGGCAGAGTCAACATTCAAGCCCAGGTCACTTTAACCCCTGAGCTGACTTATTTTGGTCCTCCCTTCCCATTTTATTGTATTATCTTATTTGATCATTTCATTGGTCATTGCAGAATTTTCCCAGATTAAGGGAAAAAAAGGTGGAGGGGAAAAAAAGTAAAATAAAACTAAAACCATTTGGGTTTTTTTTTTTTTTTACCCCATGCTAGGACTGGAACCCAGGGCCTCACACATGCTAGGCAAGTGCTCTATATGGAGCTACATCCCCAGTTCCCATGTGGCTTCTTATTAACAGTTTTGATAACAAAATTTCATGGGAGAGGAAGCTGGTATCAACAACCAAAGGATTGCTTGGCTGTGTCTGTGCATTTGTTATATTTCACCTTTCTGTGGAGGTGGCAGCCATGTTGTTTGGAAGAGAGGTGATTTTCTTCCTCCTACCATATCGGGGAAACCCAGAGACATACCTGGTGGGATACAGAGTCCCCCAAAAAGCATCCTGTGTTTGTAAGGTCCCTTATGAAACCTACAAAAGTGAGATCAATTGCATTGAGAAAGAAAAAAAGAAGTGAAGGCCGAAAGCAGAGAGAGGGACCCAGAGAAGAGAGGGGTGCCGTGGGGGAGGGGAGCAGCAGCCTCTGTTCCTGGAGGGAGGGCAATGGCTTCTCATTTAGGGGTGAGGCTTGTGACTCCTCTAGTCTAGCTCGCAGAGAGGTAGGGTCACTCTCTTCTTTCCCTTGATCTCATCTCAGCCACCAGGAAAGACTTGGGCCGGGGTGGCTCCCCCAGTCTCTCCTGCCTGGCCAGGACCGGCTGTGCTCACCTCTGTAGGAAAACCATTCCATCCAGTGCTTGAATTCTCGAAGGCTACAGTCACACTCCCAGGGGTTGTCCCCAACCTGCAGCAGTTGCAGGCTTGCCAGGGGCTCAAACGTCAGTCGGTCCAGGCTCTGCAGGCGGTTGGAGCGGAGCGAGAGGGAGCGCAGAGCAGGGAGGCCATCGAAAAGCCCTGGGGGCAGCTGCGCCAGGCCGTTAATGGACAGGTCCAGGTGGCGGAGCAGCGGGGCATGCTGGAGCAGGTCCCTGTCCAGGGTCCTGATGCTGTTATTGCGCAGCTGCAGCTCGGTCAGATTCGTCAGGTCTTCGAAAACGGAGCGGGGCAGCTGGTCCAGGAAGTTGTTGGACAGGTCCAGCCGCTGCAGGCTGGACAGGTTGGCAAAAGCCCAGCTTGGCAGGGCACTCAGCTTATTGTTCAAGAGCAGGAGGGTCCGGGTGGCAGCCGGCACATCCGGAGGCACAGCAGTGAGGCCCAGGCCACTGCAATCCACCTCCAGGCTGCGGCTGTCACAGGTACAGGAGAAGGGACAGGTGGGGAGGGCCTCTGCAGCATAGAGGGCAATCCAGCAGGTGATCCCTTTGGGAACAGGGGACAGACAGGTGGGAGAAAGCAACAGACTGAGAGTTACAATTCCTGCTCCCATTCCCTCCTTCCCAATTCATATCATAATGGCCTCTTGGCTTTATCTCCTTTGGCACAAATCAGAATCAATACACAGACATTCATTAACCACACAAAAAGGCTATTAATGAATCCAGAGATGCTTGTATGTTAATGGACAGCAGACAGCGCCAGCAGTCTTTGCTGGCCACACATCAGACAGAGGAGCCACTTCAGTGAAGTGTGACGCTGCAGACTCATGGGCCTGAGCCTAGAGGACACGCCACGCTGGCCTAGTGATGGCCCTTCCCACAGCCCTCCCCTGGCTGACTTCCTCGGGAGCGGTGTTCTCTGACACCATAGATGTTGGCAAAATAAAAGATCTGAGGATGTCAGAGAAGTCTGTGCCCATGGTTCTCTCCCAGTGAAAGATTCTCTCTTCCCAAAAGACAAGAACCATCCTGCTAGGCCCTTCCCCCTGCTCCTCACCCCAACCTGGAACTGTGTGATGGAGACTAACACATTCTGTGCATGGAAAGGGAGATCACAATGGGCACTCCTAATTCTGCCACCTGCCTGTCCCATTCATCTGAATCCCACACCCAAGATGGGGCCAGTATGAAGACTGGAAGCCAGGCCCACCTACGTCCCTGTTCTGGAGAGCACGGTAGGAATGACAAGGACAAGATGCTCGGCCCCACTCCAGCACTGGCAAGCCATGGGACCCAGGACAGGTTTCACACTTATTTTTATCCTAAAGTCACCCATGTTCTTAGTCTGGGTTTCTGTTCCTAGCAGCCTCAGAACAGCATTTCTGCATAACGGATCAATTGATGGAATTCCTTTCATGATCCCATCTTTTGCCCAAGCCTCCTTTGAGTAGCAAGTATGGGGTCTGGGCTGTGGAAGGGCTGGGAGAAGCAATCCTCAGAGAACAATCAAACAGTGTCTCATTCCATTGTGGAGCAGGCCCTTTCTAATAGTGACCTTGAAACCTCCCCAGCTGTCCTCCTGAATATCAGAGAAACATGCTCACTGTGAAGGAAAAAAAAAAGGATGAGCTCAAAATAGTTCTGCCTCATGAGGTCAGCTCCACCAAGCACAGAGGAAAGACCCCAGCTAGAGAACGGGTGACGTTCAGACCCAGCACAGAGCCCAGATTGCTAAGTCACCGCAACCTGGGTGCCTGGACGGGACAGTCTTGAGTCTCTGTCTTACTTCTCCAGTGTCCCAATGGGCAGGGTTGGAAGGAACAGGATGAACCTCTCCCACCCCCCACCGCCTGAAGGATCAGTGACAGCCAAGGGACACACTGCTAGAAGGACACCTGAGCCTGTTGGTTCTTGATGAGAAATGGGCACTGGCTTGATCACAGAGGCCACCTGAAGACCTCTCCTGGCTACATGAGGTTACCTCCTATCTCTCACCTTTCTGAACCCATCTGCCACCAGGCCAGTCTGCCGCATCCCACACCTGCCATGCCATTCAAACATCAGCGCTCTTCGGACTTTACTTTCCCCAGAGGAAAAATCCTCAACCCACCTGGCTTCCTTCTCAAAAGGATGAACATAGATACCCCCCTCCCAGAGAAGGAACCAGCCACAGGACAAGGTGAGAGCATTTCAAAAAGAGCAACTCCTGGGGCTGGAGTGGTGGCTCAGTGGTCGGAGCACTTGCCTGGCATGCGCAAGGACCCAGGTTCAAACCCCAGCACCACATACACACTGAGTGTCAGAGAAACAAAAACCAGATGAAAAATTTAAAAATAAATAAAAAAGCAACTCCTTTCCTCGCCCACTTCCCTCCCTGAACGTTCATAAAAGCTCTAGTGACAAGAAAACACGATCCTGTGTCGCCAGAGTTGAGTGATCCTGCCATGAGGTTGAAAAGGGATCTGAGCTGCTTGGGGACCAGCCACTCTCACCTGCTGAATAATTCAGGCTGCTTATGTTGTGGGGCAGCTGGATCATGAGCTGGCTGAGACTGGGGAGAAGTCAGGCAGAATAAAGTCCCCAGTGGCCATTTTTTACCTCTTACCATGTAGCTCCATTGACCTTGTCCCCTCCCCTCAGATAAAGAGAATGCTCAGGTTTTCTTTAATCCTGACAACCAGGGAAGGTTGTCATTGTTAGCATTTATACCTCAGTGCACCCATGTGCGGGAGGATGGACCCAGTCCCTAAGGTCTCTTCCAACACCACATCCCAAGAATCCAATAGTTGCTCTATTTAGAGTTGGGAAGAGTGAGGGATAAAGAGACTAAGAGCTGTTTCCACGTTCATCCAGCTGATGACTGGGCTGGGACTTCTCGGTGGCGTGGGGCAGACTTCCCGTCCCTCCTCCAGGCACAGACTGCTAGACGCATGCTGGACACACTCAGGCACTACCAATGCTATTTAAAACTCAGAAAGTCTGACCATTCTCCAGCAGAGCTCTCCTCTTATTTACTATCAGAGAACCCAATGCATTAAGAAAGGTGCAAGGGATTTCCCTAGGGAGTCAAAACCAACTGTCATGGCCTCCAGCTCCTGGTCTAACCAGCAAAGCTCACAGCTGAGGCTCTCTGGCTGCCCCGATGGCATTATCATGGGGCTAAGCCTGGTTTCCCAGTGCAAAGCCTTGGGCATCATGGGAAGGTGTGTCTGCAACCTCCCTGCAGCCTCAGAAGCTTCCCCCTCTGCCATGCTAAGCCCCACCCCAGCTGTGCCCTCACCCTGTGGCCAGGGGACATACTCACAGGAGACCTGCCTCCACTGCAGGGCAAGCCTGGTCCTCTGCTCAGGGCCACTACCCGGCGCCAGCATGGTGACCCCCATGGCTCTCCAGGCCCTGCAGCTCTGGGGAGAAAGGAGCCCCTCAGTGCGCACTTCCTGTCAGTCCTGAGAGAAAGAGAAAGAGAGATGGATGGAGGCGGGTGTCCGAAGCCCTGTTCCAAGCCAGGGGTTAGGAAGAGGGCCCAGGTGTCTCTTTACACTCCTCATTCGCTCTCCTGTTCCCTTAGCTATGATTCCCTGGGTGCGGGGAAGAAAAGGAACAGGGGAACAGAAAGAGAGCAGGCAGGAAGCCTTCGGCCTCCCTGGGGTGATTGACAGGGGCAGCCTTAGGCTTCCCTGAGACCCCTCAGACCAGGTCTGGCTAAGAGGATTCAGGAATTGCCACCTTAACTCTGCAGTGTCCCCACCCAGCATTTCTCTGCCTCTTCTTGTTGCCTCCCTGGTGTGATAACCCCTAAAATGTTTTCATTGCAATATGGTCTCCTCTGTCTGGGCTTTCCTGCATCGCTGAGGGGGAAGCTGAGGCACAGCTCCCACCTGTACTGTTTGCTTCCCTCATCCCAGTCCCAGTTTCACCAGTCCCCCGACCCCAGCCCACCACTGCTCACCATGGCCCCCGATAGCATCTGCAGGCAGGTCAGGTGAAAGCCGTTGGGTGGACCCCTGCTTCCGCCTCCACAGTCGCCTTGGAGGTGAATTGCAATGCTCCCTCTTCCACCAGCCAGTCTATAATAAGACTCATCAGCTCAGGAGTTCATGCTGCAGCAGCTGCTGCTGCAGAAGAGACAGGGCCATGGAGGAGAGGGTGAGATCACAGAGGGCTGGGAATAGGCCAGGGGTGCAGGAGCAGCGTGATCTTCTGGGGGCAGCGAGGAAGGAGGCACCTCTTCTGGGGGCAGCAAGGAAGGAGGCACACACCCTATCTAGGGTCTACCCCAACCCAACCCTGTGTTTCCTAAATGGGACACAGGCCTCCTCCACATTCCCACTTCCTTCCAGATGTGGCTAAGAGCTATGACAGGGGAGGCCAGAGCCTCCACCCTGCCAGCCCCATCAGAGAGGCAGGTACCACCACAGAAGCTCTCAATTGGTGGTGGGAACCAGGATGGGGCCCGGTTGTGAAGACTGAGTGCCCAAAGGGCAGGGTTGTGTCAGGCCCCAGAGTTTGACCTTCCTTGTTTGCCAAATTCATCGTCCCTGAAAATTCCTGGTTGCAGCCTCCCCCTCCCGCCTCCCGTAGGCCGGTTTAATTCTGGGAGCATGAGATCCAATGGCAGAGGAGATGATAGCTGAGGAGGTGGATGGAGCCGTCAGGACGGCTTGCGGTGCTCAGCTTGGAAGCATGCTGTGGGTTCTCCTCAGGCAGTAGGATCTCGCTGAGGCTCTGCCCCCACCCTGATTCCCCATCTTCTCTTCCCTACATCCCCAGCCCTCCTCCCACCTTTGGTGGTCCTCAGGAGGCCTCCGCAGGGCCTGTGCTACTGTGGCTTGTGTGGCTCCCTCAGCACAGCAGCTTGCTCAGGTTAGCAGCCCCCTGTGTCAGTCCCGGCTTGGTCTTTGCTCCCCACTTCCTCTATAGAGCGATGACCGATTTGTGCAGGGCCCATCAGGGGCTCACAGAGTGGGTCACCCTAATGGCACAGCTGTGGGGTAAGGGCGCAGCTCATCCTCACACTGCTTTTAGGTGGGTCCTGAGGGCTCAACAGGTAGAGAAGCTGAGCCGTCATTCTGCAGCCGCTCTCTCGGGGCCAGGTTCCCCTGGGCTCCTGGCTCAGATGCACGTGGCTCCAGGTTTGAGTCCTGTCTGGCCACTCCTTCAAGCCAACTGCTCACGCCCTACGGTCTCTGCTTTCTTTTCTCTAAAAGTGACAGCCTTGACAGTTAATGGGTGGAACTGAAGGGTTAATATACACTAAGAACACATCACCTAAGATACTTGGGTGAGTGCCGTGGCCTTGGACTCGAGCCTGTGACCGGGGAGAGGAAACATCAGCAGCAGGTCTATGTGACTTCTCTCTTCTCTGGTCACAGCAACCTCATGCTCTGGGTTGTTTCTCATTCCTGAGCACAAGGTGCCTGAGCCTGTCCTGGGGCTGTGGACTGTCACATGGTGCTCACCATGTGGCATGCTCCCACACACAGCCTCGTGGACCCACCTTCACAGGCAGCAGTACCCACTGCCACTGTGTCCCTCCAGCCCTGCTGCTCAGAGCACCAATGGAGAACCTTGCAGCACCTGTGAAACAGGAGTCAGGGCGATGGCCACCCGAGGTACAGACACAATGACCAACTTGCCCAAGGTCACATAGCATATCAGGGACTGGATTGCAGGCTTCTGAGTCAGGCTGCTTATCCACCCTCCTGGTTCCTGTCACCCGGTGATAGCCCTCACAGGGAGACTCATGTATGCTCAGAGTGGGCCGTGCATCCACAGGCCTCCCAGACACGTGCCTGGGGCTCCGTGCACAGTACGTGATGCAAACGCACAGATGGTGCCGTTGGGCATGTGCGGCACACGAGCACGCACAGGAGCGTACATACGCGTGCGCACCTGAACCCTTGCACACATGCACGTGCACACATGCACACCTCCTGGCAGCGTTCCAGCACTTCTCCTCAGATGCTAGCACCCGGGCAGCAGAGCAGGAAGCCTCCGCAGGTGTCCCCAGCAGAAAGATATACAGGGACACTGCCAGCCCAAGATCTGGAGAGACATCCCCCCCACCCATTCAGGCCCCTAACCCAGGACCTTTTCTATGCTCAGGCCACATGGGGGCTGGAAACCCTTCCAGCTTCTGCCTCCACTCCTTCTGACTCCCCGAAGAGAGACAGGCCATGGAGAAAGTTAAGCTACGCTCAGGTCCCCATCCCCCGCCTCAAATAGGATGTCCATGCCCAAGACAGGGCAAGCAAGTCTCACAACACAGACCCCTGTCATCGTCTGGCAAGGGGGCAGGATGCTGGTATGTTTTGGAGAAATGTGATGCAAACAAGTCCCCAGATCCATGAGGACGCACCCTGAGCTCTTCTGGTAGCAGAGCCTGCGTCTTTGAGTCCCCTGAGATTTTCTTCTGGACTTCAGAGCCTCTCTGACCCACAGGGAAATGTGGGGGCACTCCCTAGACTCTTAATCCTCTGCCCACCCACACATCTCCCAGCAAAGGCCGCTTTCCACCCCCAGAAGAGCAGAGCCTCCTTGGGAAAGGGGGTGACCTACACTGGAAAGCTGGAGAAGAGCTGCAGCCCCAGGCGCTGGCTGCTGCTGGAATGAATTAGCGTCTTAGAGAGCAGCCCCAACCTGGGGTGCAGAGTGGGGGACAGAAAGGAGTTAGAATCCTGCCAGAAAGATCCCCTCTCTCACAGCCTCACAGCCTCATCTTCTTGGAGCTCTAGACCTGCTCTGAATGCTCATCCAGGACTCTGTCTCAGGGACAGAGAGACCAGAGAGAAGGGGCTGGGATCCATCAGGGTCCCTGGGACTCCCACACTGGGCCCTGATCTGAGAATGGGGCCAAGGACCTAAAAGAAATCAACCAGACAACCCCCAAGAGCCAGAAACATGAAGCTTTGTCTTCAACCCCTTGCTACTCAAAGTGTGGTCTGTGGATCTACAGCATTAGCCTACCCTGAAAGTCTTTTAGAAATACAGCCATCTCGGGTCCCATCCAGGTGGATGGAATCAGAATCTACATTTTAACAAGAGCCCAAACACTCTGCATATATATTCAAGTTTGAAGAGTACTGGGCTGGTACCTCCCCAACAGAGACACAGACAGCCGGGGAGTGATGCTGGTGCATCTCAGGGGCCGACACCAATCAGCAAATAGCATGGGCCTGAGAAATCCTGAAGGAACCACCAGGCAGCTACCTGGGACTTGGGCCAGGCAAGGGCAGTGATTTTAATATCTCCTTCAGAGAAACAGTGACCACAGTCACCTCCCTAGCACCCTTAATGTTCATATAACTCTCTCTGGTTATTATTACTGACACCATTTTGCACATGGGGAAACTGAGGCACAGGAAATTAACTGACTTGCCAAAGCTTAGGCGAATGGGAGAACACAGCTCTGTTCCTGAGCTGTCTGGTGACAACCGACTCAGTTGCCCTGTTCTTCTGCTCACACATGCAGGCTCCTGGTGGAGAAAGGCAGAGGCAGGGAACAGGGAGATTTGTACAGAACTTTACAGTTTATCTGACATTTCCTCAGGGGAGCTGAGAAAACAACTGTGTGTGTGTGTCCCCATCCTACTCCTGGAGAAACAAGCTTTGTGACTTGATGGACTGATATCAAGCCAGGTCACCCCTGCCAGCCTCCCCCCTTTCAGTAGTGACACAGGTGTGGTGGCACCAAGTCCTAGGAAACCAGGATCTTTCTAGAGAGGGTACCCTCTTGAAACCTTTCTGGCCGGGGTTGGGTGCTAGGGTGAGGGAGAGTAGGCTGGAAGCTCTGGGGACACCAGCGCTGGGAGAGATAGCGCTGGAACAGAGGGCGGCAGGAGGAGCAGAAGGCTCCGCATCCCCAGGCTTGGAGGGTGGGGGGCTGCTTCCCTCTGGAGCACCCGCCTCAGCCGCTACCACCACCCCTCCCAGGCTGGAGCAGCGCTCGTTCCCTGCGGAGGCTCAGGGTTAGGGTGACAGGGTGCACCTGCCCTTCATTCTCCTACACGTGGGGAGTCACTAACCCTCCAGTGGAGATGGCTCCGACTTCTGCTAGAAAACAACCAGTTCACCCCAGGCTGGTGTCCATGCCCTTCCTCTGAGCTCCTCTGTCATCTCCCTCAAGTCAATGTCCAAGCCCAGCAGTCGTCACACCCCTCAGGTCTCCTGGGCAAGTATGTAGGCCTTGTTGTGTGCCTCCTCCCCCCTATCACCCCTGGGTCAAGGGTCAAAGGTCAGGGACTCAGGACAAGACCTATGCAACCCCTCAGAAGAGAAGGCCCACATAAAGAGGCTGGAAGTGTCCCTTAGGCTGCTGCCGCATGTCTGGCCATCAGGCCCTTCTAGGAAACATTCCAGATCTCTCTCCTGCCCCCCTCCCCAACTCACACTGCCCAGGCAGCAAGGAAGCTGGTTCTAAAGCGATCTCTATATTTGTAGCTGGAACAGATACATACCCTCCTAGTTCATTTCAGAACACCTGCCCCCTTCTCACTCCCAGCTTCCTGCACCCGCATTTCCTTGTCAAATGTTCCCTATCCCCAAAGGATCCTCTGGGAAGTGGAACAGGAAAGCCCCTTTCCTTACCCCTCACAGGATCTGCTCTTTGATATGAATGAACTGGAGTCCACTGAAGCCCTGGAGCCAGCTCCTGCCACAGGCTACCTGAGGCCCCAGGCAGGGGGCAGGGAAGACCTGATCTGGGATTAGAAGGAGGGAGACCCACAGAGGGGACACACTGCCTGGACCAGACTCCCTCCTCTCCCCGCCCCGCCCACGGAGCTCCCCCAACACTCTCACACATTACATAAACATCCTCTTCTAATCCTTCCCCTGCAGCAGCCCCTCCAGGTGGCCTCTTGGCCCTAGTGCCTGGGAAATGGGAACAGGTAGGCTCACCCTGAGCCCCAGACCCTGCTTCCAGACAAACCCAAAAGAAACCAGATCTGTTGCTTAAGAAGCTTTCCTCCTTCTCCTGCCGTCCCCAGGCCTGGCTTTCCTGGACTCCCTCTTTTGGCGGTGCCAGAGACTTGCTACCAGTGAGGAGGTGGGGGTGGGAAGAGCTGGGCTCTTCTTGGCAGCACTGAAGCTGCTGTTGGGTTTCCCTACCAGCTGGACTTCCCCCGCCCCTCGCCACGTGCTCAGCTCCCTCCCCTCCCCCACCTGCTCAGTTATCTAAGCTGCAGGCCTGTCAATTCTGAGTCACAGGAGGCAATGCCCGACAAGCCCCGCCAGCCTGGTGCCAACTTCAGCACCACCACCCCAGGAAATGCAGACAGCAGCGGGTCGGGGGCAGAGCAGCCAATTGGAACCCAGCCCCAGACCTGCCATGTGGGAATCTGAACTGCAGATTTCTGGTATGAAGCCAGCAATATATTGAAATGGGCCTCAACGGGTACTGGGAACCCCTGTCCTGCTCCAAGTCTGAGCGTCCATGCCCCTGAGACTCAGGCAGCCAGGTAGGCATGGCCTGACTTCACACAGCCCTCCTAAGCTGATACACAGCTCCCACTAAGGCGCCTCATCTGTCTGCAGCAAAAAGCCAGCACGCGTCCATGGGACACCAGGCAGGTCCTCACAAGCCTGGCTCCCCTATCTGGCCCTCAGGTGGGGTAGACGAAGGACCTGGGGCTTGCAAGGAAGAGTTATGAGATTCCTCCCCCTCGTCTACTTCCAGCCACACCCCTACCTGGGAGGCTTCACCCATGCCTGCCTGGACTCATGTCCAGCTGGGGACATGAGTCCCCATGCACCCTTGCCCAAGGACAGCCACCTGGGCCAGAAATCCCAGGCCCAGGGCAACCTGTAAAGAGGCACAGGCCCTGTGGACTAATGCCATGCCTCCCTCAGAGTGGTCCTCCACCCTGCCACCCTCCACCCCAAGACTTGCTCTATCAGCCCTGTCACCGGCACCTGACCTCAATCCCACCCCTCTTCCTAGAGCACCCAAGTTCCTTGGGGCTGCCTGCAGGGAACCAGGCTTGTAGACAGCACAAGGCTCTTGGCTGCAGCTCCTCATGCTGCAGGGACCGGTTTCTATGCCACCCGGGGCTGTCATCTGGCACCAGCACTGCCCTCCTCCCACTTTCCCTTCCCACCCTGCCCCCCTTCCTGCAGAATGCACAGCTCATGTCCCCAACCCTGCAGGGTCAGAGTTCCCAGTGTTCTGTCCCTTTGGGACGCTTCGTGTCTGATCCTGAGCAGCTTCCCCAGCCCCAGCAAGTACCCCAGGCAGGAGGCACCCACTGCTAATTGTGCAGGGCCAAGAGACCTGGCAAAGCAAAGATGGTCCACATTCCCATGCCCCCACCTCCGTGCACCCCACCGACCCCCATTCCTTCCCACCAGATGCTCACACTCACCTTTCTTTACTGGGACCCTGAGCCCCTTCGATCAGGCAGCTCTAAATCCAGACACCAGCGCTCTGCAGAGCCCAGTGGGCTCCGGATGCAGAGTCCCCGAGTCCCCGATTCACCGGGAGCACGGAGCTGGCACGCAGCACCCAGCACAGAAGGTGGAGTGCTGGCGGCCGCACGGTCTTGAGAGGGGACAGGGGACCGGGCTGCTGGGTCAATAACAAATTGAGAAGGAAAGAGGGAGGGAGGGACGGAGGGAGACTATAAGAGAAAGGGAAGAGAGGGGAGAGGGAGGAGAGCGCGCGTGTGCGCAGAGCTGAGAGCCGGAGCGATGGAGTGACAGCTGGGGGTACATCTGTGATGACAGCGGCAGCGGCACACACAGGCGCGCTCAGGCACTCACGGCCGCGAGGGCAGCGCTCACCCTCGCTATGCTCACATTTCAGTGGAAAAAAGCGCTGTGGATGGATGTTTCTAACTCCAGGGAGGAGTGAAGCAGTTTTAGCACGGACCTCCATATTCCTTCCCAGGGCTCCTCCCGCCCGCCCTCGCCTCTGGCTGCCCCCTTTCTTCTGTCTCTCGCTCCTTTTTCTCCTTTCATTTGGGGAAAGAGCGACAAGACCCAGACAACAGAGCCGGTAGACTGACTTTGGTCCCTGAGGCCTCCCTGGGAAGCTGGGTCTGTCTCCTGTTTCAAAGTCACGCAGGGCATCCTGCCTATGGGAAAAGGAAAATGCACCTCTTATCTCAGTCACCGCTGATCCAATCCAGGAGAGGACCACTGGGTGCACAGGGATGCCGAGGCCTTCCACCAAGCGCCCCTGTGTCCCACAAAGCCAGAGGTCGTGTGGTCACCCAGAGGTCAGAGAGTCTGGAAGCATGACCACAGGCCAGGACGTTCAGGGGAACACAGTACCAGAGCAGGCAGGCGGGGAGTCCTGGGGACTGGACTGCCAAGTGAGCGTGCAGACAGCCTCAGTGCCCTGGACAGACAGAGCCCTGAGGCGGCCAGAGGCAAGCTCATCCCCTGGCCTCATCACCCAGCTCCTCCAGGATCCTTCTCTAGAGTGCGGGAGGCAAATGAAGGGAAAAGGTGGTAATTCCTAACCAATCGGGACAAAGTAACTCAGAGAGACTGATCCTCCAAGAGACAGAAAGTGGCTGATCCAAATGCAAAGTAAGGCAGACTAAGCCAGGATCCCACCTCCCAGCCTGAGCACGGACCCCCAAATCACACTTCCTTAGCATCTCTGAGAGCCTGCCTGGCCAGCAGATGTCTCGGTGTGGTGCCATGCAGTATGGGTGTCCCAAATCCTTCTTTTGTTCCACCATTAGGACTGGGGCTGGGAGTCAAGGATCCCCCTTGACTCAGGATGCCCCTAACAGGATGCTTCTGTACCTTCTCTTCTGTCCCTTCTGTCAGGTGACCTGGGCAGTACAGGCAGGACTAGAGTCCCTGGGGGATTCTAGAATATCCTTCACCTCCTGGGGATGTCCCAGACATCTTGCCATTCAAGCAAGGCAGGCTGTCACCTCTCCCAAACAGTCCCCATCTCATGAAAGCAGTTCCTTCCCCGAGCCTTGGAACTCTTACTGCCCATGGGTGGCCTCCTCCTTCCTTAAACCTTGAACCAGAGCTGGGCTCTGTGGCATGCACCTCTAATCCCAGTGATCCAGGAGACTGAGGCAGGAGGATTGCAAGTTCATAAGGCAGCCTCAGCAACTTAGCAAGACCCTGTCTCAAAAAAAAATATGAAAGGAGCTGGGGATGTATCTCAGTGATTAAGCACCCCTGGGTTTAATCCCTGGTACAAAAAAAAAAAAAAAAAAAACCTCAACCAGAATGTCACCTGTCACAAAGTGTCCCTGCTAATTTCACAGGTCTAGATCTTCTTCTCTGACCTATGGCATTTTCTCTAGGCCACCCTTGTGGTTCTTTTTTTTTTTTTTAAGAGAGAAGGACAGGGGCTGGAGCGGTGGCTCCGTGGTTACTGCGCTTGCTCGGTATGCGCAAGCACGCAGTTCAAACCCCAGCACCCATGTACCCAGCAACCTCTTGGAGCGGTGGGAACCACGTGGAAAACTAAATAAAATTGATTCCTTCTGTCTCTCTCACTGTCCCTCTCTCTTAAAAAAAAAAAAAAGAGAGAGAAGGACAGTGAGAGAGAGAGAATCAATTTTTATTGAGTTGTTCACATGGCCTTCGTTGCTCCAACACTTAGTTGTGTACGTGGTGCTGGGGTTTGAACCCGGGTCCTCGTGCTTGCAAGGCAAGCGCTGAAACCACTGAGCCACCGCTCCAGCCCGCCTTTGTGGTTCTTTCTTATCAAGAGGAAGCCGTGCGGTGGCCTTCTGCGTTGTGCTTTCTTCTCCTTGCTTGTACTGAGGGGCCCTGCTTCACCCAGTCCAGGTCTGCTCCCCAGCGCCTTCTTATCAATGGAATCTGAATTCTAAGTGGCTATTAGTTAGGTAATGAGCCCAGCAGCCCTGGCTCTCCTCGTTTCCTGCTATCGAGAGAGCAGATGGAACGAGATCTCTGGCCTCCTCTAGCCCTGACACCCGTGATGCAGGTGTTCCCTGGGCACCCACAGGTGGGTCCCTCCTGCCCTGCAGTCCTGGTCCAGCTAACAGCACAGAGCTAGGTTACAGAGGATAAAGGTCCAAACAGATGCAGAGGCCGGGAGGGAAGAAAGTGAATCCCTGACTCTTTCTTGGAGGACACGGCCCTCGACAGGGGTCACTTCTGTGTGTGACCTCCTGTGCACAAGTGCTCGTGACCGAGCCCATGCGTGGGTGGGTACGTCTGCTTTGTTCTCTAGTCCTGATGACAAAGCGCCAGTGAGGTGACAGTCAGGATGTGGAGCAGATGCACAACCTGATAAGCTGTCTGTAGCCTGTGGCCTATTGAGGTGATTTGTTAGGTCGTGAGCAGGGCTGAGGTGCTCTTAAAGAAAAGCTGCTTTGGAAGAAGGTACAAGACCATCACTGGGGAAAGAGAATGGAGAAAAGGCTGGAGGTGGTCCAGTGACGGGTGTGTAGGTGTGAGGGAGGCAGACCAGGGCAGGAAGCTGAGATTTGTCCTCCTCTATCAGACCATGGCTGGTCCCCTGGGAACCAAGGTCAAAGTCTAAAGCAGAGGCCCACCAGGTACAGGTGTGAGAGGAGATCTCCTAATGCTTCCCTGG
>PVKS010014677.1:0-47782 GCA_004027875.1 Aplodontia rufa
GCCAAATATTTGGTTTTATTTCATGATCCACCCATAAATGTAGGTAATTATAGAGCAAATCCACCATTGATTATTGATCTGACTCTTACCCGTTATCATGCGGGCAAATAAAATCACCAATATCCTTAAGAATTCTGAAAGTGGAATTTCCTAGATCAAACTTATAGGTCTTAGGGAAAAAAAAGAAAAAAGAAAAGAAAAAAAAAAAGCCACCCTGGAGCCACCCTGGTAAGCTAATACCTTGGAAGCCCAGAGCATAACACCCACCTGGGACTGATGGCCAGCTGTCAGGCCTGAGTGACTGCCGCCCATGGGCTTGCTGTCCCCCCCACTCCCTGCAGGTGATGGTGACATTGATGGAGGATGATGGATGACTGTGACACAGCCCCACCCCACCCACTTACCCATATGCATGACAGAAGGGCTCCTAGCCTGATGCCTGGCTGACAACACCTCCAGTAGGCATTTAGATCTGTGAAAACAATGCATTCAGATCCAGCAGTGACTCAGCTACCAATATGGAGGGACTTAATGAGTTGCTAAGGTGAAAATAATTTTCTTTTCTGACTTTGGAGTTGTAGGAGTAAAGACACATAGAGGGAAGCCATACAGCTGGTAATGAGCATGCTGAAGAAAAAGAAAGTAGCTTTCAGGAAATATAAATGAGGCGGACCCACCCTGTCAGAGGCATAGGAGTTTGCACATACATCACACCTTTATTTTTCTTCTACTTCCTCTTTGTTCTCACCCAGCCCCACAGACCCACCTCCTTTTGACATGCGTGTTTTCAGTATCCCTTCCTCCCTTCCTTCCCAGTGAGCTGAATCCCTTTGCTTCTTTAGTGCACTTTTCTCTCCTTTCCTTCTTCCATCATTCTTTCCCTCCCTTGCTTCTCCAGCAACCTCATCTGTTTTTGTGACAATCTCCCTATCACTTAATCCCCAACCCACGAAAATATTTTCCTTCTTTGTTTCTTCATATCTTATTAGCTTGTTCACAAGGATTTCAGGGTAAGTGTATATTTAGAAATAAAACCCAAGAGATTTAGAGAATAAAAGAATAGAGGAAATTCAAGGCCCCATTGGGAAGGAGAGGGAGGATTCTGCTCAGTAGTGCTTTCTGTTGTCTACCTAGCAGGCCTGGGGGATAGCCTCTTCAGAGTTATCTGGACGACGTAAAAGAAAAAGAGATGCTGGAATTAACACAGCATGTTCAAAGGGAAAAATCTGCATGATATAGGAAGCCTCACTAACAAGAGCCAATTTGTTAAAAAGTTTGACTAAATTAGAGCAAGGTCAGATTTCTAGAAGCCTTATAAAGAAGTGGGCTTTAATTACATTCAAATACACACAGTGAGAGAACTAAAGGCTTCTCTAGTTGTAGCATCTAGAAACTAGTTTTGTTGACTAGATAACATGTTAGCAATAGATAAAGCCTGTGACACACCAATTGTATGTTAGTGAGCATTTCTGCTAAGATTGTTTCAGAACAATTCACCTAAATGATTAACTGAAAAAATAACGCTGCTTTCAATTTTGCTTACACTATTAATACATTTGGCAAACCTTCCCTTTACAGAAAGTATCTGGGTAAACTTTATCCCAGGTACTACACAAGATAATCATGAACTCTAATTTTGTCACGCTTGTATTAATATAGTATGTTTAAGTAACTTTGGGTACAAACACTTCTGGACTAGAAATGTTTATTGAACATACCTATAACTTCTTTGTACACCATAAATGACTAAGAACAAATGAAACCATGAGTTAGAAATTGATGAGAACCAGCATGATGCCTTTGACCTTCTTGGATGCAGACTACTTGAAAATCATATTTGAATTGTTTCCCTGCATAGCATAGGACTTGGCAGAGCACCACCAGCTGACTGTGTCCTGAGGGTCACCAGGAAACTGGCTTTTTGTAGTTCTTGGACATCCACTTCTCACATTGAGACTTATCTTCCCAGCACTTGCCTCCAGGCCAGGCCAAAAGAACAAGGAATAACCGGAACATAAAGTCATTGCTTAGTGGATCGTCAGACAAAGAGGAGGAGGACAATTTGAGTGAGGCTTCTTGAGAATTGAGGGATAGTTCTGAAACCTTTCTTGTTGGTTGTAGGGTGAAAAACGTAGTATCTTTTTCTTACCCATCACAAGGTTCACAGTTGACACCCCTTTAACAAAAGTCAGAGGATAAAAAGCTATCATCTGATGATTTTTTTAAAATCCTGGGGAAAGATGGCAAGTCATGTCTGTTTAGATTGTTTTGGTTTCCCCATTTCCTCTGGAAGGATGGTCTGATGACCTACGTTCAGGGGAAGTAAGTAGGTCAAGAAATAGAAAAAGATTCCTGTTTCAGAGGACAGGTTTGGAAGTCTGAGAAAAAGGAAGAGAGGGTTAGAGTCAACTTCCTGGTTTGCTGTTTTCTTTCTTTCTGTTCTTCAGCTTCAAATGTTCAGTATGCCCAGGGCTCATAGTTTAGGAAATCATGTTCTGAGTCCTGACATGGTAGAAGATGAGATTCAAGAACACAGAAAGGATGTGGTATGAGTGGGAAGGGGGAACTCAGAACTTCCCTCGGTGTATAATACCCCAAAAGCTCTAGGATGGTTGCGCAGAGATAATTATTTTAGTGGGTTGTTGGCTGCTGAGATCTCCTTGGCTTGGCCCACCTGGACCGCAGTATATAGATATCCTTGTTGCTATCCAAAATACTGAAACAATGTCCCTTGGGGCATCAACAAGCAAGCATAAACTCAGGAACTGCGAGTAATGAGCCTTTGATTTCAAATTTGTGCTCCACCACTTACTCGTTATGTGACCTTTAACACATTACTTAACTTCTCTGTGCCTCAGTTTCCTCATCTTTAAAAAGAGCTAAGACAGATAAAATTATATACTATCTGAGATTTGGTTCAAAAGCTGGGGAAGGGGACACTGTAGCAGTGAATAGGTCAACCAAAATTGGCTAAGAATGGGCAGTTATTGAGTTGGGTAGAAGTTATTCGAAAATTTATGCTACTACTCACTGCTTTGTTTAAAATGCTCCATAATGAGAAACTTGAAATTTTTTACATTTTTTTAAAGCGAGAGGGATAGCAAGAGAGAGAATCAGTTTTATTTAGTTTTTCACATGGCTTTTGTTGCTCTGTTGTGTACGTGGTGCTGGGGTTCAAATCCTATGCCAGGCAAGTGCCATAACTGCACTCCAGCCCCACAACAAAATATTTTTAAAATTAATAATGACTGTAATAACCACATATGGTTGTTTGAATAACTAAATAAATCAATATATGTAAAACCCTTCAGGCAATGTTTGGCTCTTAGCAAGCATTGCGTACGTACCAGGTATTTATGTAATTGTCATTATGACATTTAACCTAGGATGTACACTTAGTACCTAGAGAGCTGTAGTGCTAACTTGAATAATATTAGATACAGTAGATCATCCCCAGAATCTTTCTTTTACCCAATGTTTTTATTCAGGGCTGTTTTTTTTTTTTTTCTCTCTTCCAATGACTTCCAACAGCCTCCAAAGAGTTTCCAGGGCTTCTATCTTGCTCTCCATCCCTTTGAGTGCAGCCAATGGTAGGACAGTCCATGGGAAGGTCCAGAGCTTGACAAGGAGCCAGGAGGTGGTGTCTTCCTGGAGGCAGCCCATGCCCAGGGCTTAGGACACAAGGAGGGATGTGAAGCTAAGGAGGCTTCTCACGGTGAGATCATGGGCTGGAAGGAGAGAGATGAGAAGCAAGGCCATTTTGGAGGCTGAAATAGTTCTCCCTAAATGAGAATATTTGATGAGGAACCAAATTGACAGTGGCAATGGGAATAAATAGAAGTTAAGCTGACAAAAAAAAGAAAGAAAAAGAGAAAGAACTAGAATCAAGACTACTCTACCTTTGGGGGATAGAGTGAATGCAGGAGAATGAACAAGGTGACTGTCAAGTTTTAACTCTAGATAAATTGGAAAGTGGTGATGGCCTTCAATTAGATAGACCCATGATATATAATGCAAAAATTGGAGGGCTTGGGTGGGGAAAGGTTGGGTTTGAATCTAATTAACCATATTTGCAGTAACTCAAGAATACCCACAGAAAACTGTTGGGAAGCCCACTAGAAATGAGAATTTGCTTCAAATATATATAAGGAACTCAGAAGACTCAATGATGACAGCAGAAACAACAAAAAATAATCCAATAAAAATGGGAAATGTGGGAGCCAAGATGGAGAGAGATGGCTTCCCCAGCAGCTCCGAGACTGGACGGAAAATCCCCAGTTCATTTCCAGTATTTTGATGTGCATTTGTGGAACTAGCATCTTAAAACCCCAGTCCTAATTTGCTCAGTGGATTTGAGGAGCAGAGACTTGGGAGAAACGAGTGGAGAAAAAGAAGAAATTTTTTCCATCCCAGCTGGGACGCGGCACATAGCCCTCATTATTTCCATTCCGCCCAGGAGCAGGGGAGGAGTCGAGCAGCCGGCGAGCGCATCCCACGGAGAAGCCACTGGGCTTTAAAGGTAGTGCTATTGCAAAGTCACCTCCCGCACTTACACTCTGTCTGGTGGCGAGATCAGCGTCTGGAAGCTGCCTACAGACAAGCCTAGTGGAGCAGGCTGCCGGGCGGGAATGGTGTTGGCAGCGTAAGAGCCGAGCAGCCTCCATCTTTAATGCCCTAGGCGGCTTCCACTCTTCCCACCGGGACGGCTCTCTCTGGGACTGCAAAGCAGGCTCTGAAAACTCATCTGGAGTCAACCACAGACCACAGGCTGAAAATCAGGAAGAGAGGGCTTGGGACAGGCCCAGCCTCCACTTTGCATAGGGGGTTTGGGTTTGTGGAGTAAAGGGGAGCATTGTTCAGCCCTAGCCACCCCCATCCCAGCCAGAAGGATCACATTACAAATTAAACCCACTGAATCCTTTGCCCCAGCACAAATGTCACGGGAGTCAGTTTTGGCAACCACCAGCAGAGGGAGCATTGAAAACAAAAGACTTATGACTTTCAGATCCCCTGAAAGTCCTGAGTGACCCTTCCTCTGAAACCCAGACAGTGAACATCTCCTCCCAAAGAGTTCAGAGACACTCTTATTGACTATAGTTCCAAGTTTTATTATTAAGAATTTTTTTTATTTTTCACCTCTTTTGTGTGTGTGTGTGTGTGTGTGTGTGTGTATTTAATTTTTTTTAGTTTTTTTGTTTTTTCTTTCTTTCTTCGTTTCTCTCCTGTTCTTGATGTGTATTAGTACAATAACTGGAAAAGTTTATTGGTTCATGGTTGTATAAAAATACTAGCTGTTTTTGTTTACCTGCTCTTTTAATTTCGGCGGGGGGGGGGGTATCTCCACCTCCCCTTCCTTTTTTCTTTTCTTTTCTTTTCTTTCTTTAAAAAAATTTTTTTGTTTTGTTTGGTTGTTTTTATGATTCTTTCTCATTTTCTTCTTCTCTCTCTATTGTCTCTTTTATTCCCTCTTGTCTATCCTGTCTATTCTTATCCTCCTTCCTAAGAAGAGGGATTCTGGTCACTGCATATAGTATTTGAAGTATATTGTGCCCGACAAGCATAATGCACCAGGGAGAACTTCTTCCCTTAAGTGATCACCCAATCTTAGTAATAATTCTTTTACCCTTCCTATATTAGGCCATAGCTATCTTAGCTTCCCTTCAGATCCATATTTTCTTTTCTTCTTTTTTCTTTTTATTAATTTATTTTTTTTTAATTTCTTTTCTTTTCCCTTTTTTTCTTTCTATCAAGTTCTTTTTCTTTCTACAGCAAATCCTTAACCTCCTCCACTTTCTCACTGTCCACAATTGGTCAATACAATCTTCTCTCTAAATTTCACTTATATTATCCTCCCTCTCTGACTCCCAATTAGTTAACACTCTTAGACCCCCCCCCCACTATTAAGGCTGCATAACGATTACTGCTGTGATTGTCAATCTGAATAACATTTGTATGTTTTTGAAGTCTGATATATGCGATAGATAAATATTGGTGTCCCTGAAAATATTGTTTATCGCTACCATTAATTTCATAGGCTGAATTCAAAAGTCTATTATAGTCTGTTCTAAATAACTAATTTAATGCTGTTTATTGTAAGCTTTAGTTGTACATATTGACAATTTTCTATTAGTGCATGAGGTATTGGAAACTTTTAAGAGGAACAGTTCACAGCAAAGTGGGTAGACTTCTCAAATCAACTTTCCTGATAACACCCCATCCCAAGTAAGGGACTGGACAAAATTCCCAATCCAACAGCTTAGTAGTTAAGGGAGGAGGCTAGAGAAAAGATCCCCTGAGTCTTATATTGCTTCCACAAAGGGTTCTCCAGTCAAATAAATGAGAAGAATCTCTTCAGACATGAGAAATCAAGCTCGAAGAGGTTCACATCAATCCCATAACTCCTCTAGTAAGAGGGCTATGGCCAGGGACCATGATGAAAACCTAGAGCAGTTTATCAATGAGCTGATAACAAAAAGAAACAACAAATTCAAAGAAGAGATAATGAAGGAAATAAATGAGAAAACTCAAGAGTTGAGAAACTCTATCATTAAAGAAATCAATATTCTCAAAAAGGAAGTATCAGATCTAAAATCTCCAGTCAATGACACGAGAGGGACCTTTGAAGAATTTAATAATAGACTAACTTCAGTAGAAAATAGAACCTCTGCTATTGAAGAAAGAACATCTGACAACAAGGACAGGTTGACCAAGCTAGAGCACACCAATGACAAAAAACAAAAACAACTAAGAGAACCCAATCAGAATTCTAAAAATGTCTGGGATGAAATGAGAAGAAACAATATGAGAATAATTGGGATATAGGAAGAAATTGAGACATACACAAATGGTATTAGGAACATCCTCAAGGAGATTGTGAAAGAAAACTTTTCTCATATAAAAATAGAATCAGACATGCTCATCCAGGAAGCTTACAGGACATCCAATAGGCCTAATCAAAGGATAAATACACCAAGACACATCATATTCAAAATGTACAACAGGGATACCAAGGAAACAATACTAAAAGCAGCAAGGGAGAAATGCCAAATCACATTCAGAGGTAAACCAATAAGAATTATCTGTGACTTTTCAACCCAGACTCTGGAGTCAAGATGGTCTTGGAAAGATATCTTTCAATGTCTGAATGACAACAACATGTAGCCAAGAATTCTATACTCAGCAAAACTCAGTTTCAAATTTGATGGAGAAATAAGAACTTTTCATGATAAACAAAGCTGGCAGCATTTGTAAACAGAAAACCCACCCTACGAAGAATTCTCAAGAAAAAACTCCAGACAGAAGAACAAGTAATTTATACCCAAAACCCACAAACTGAAGAAATTCAGTAAAAGTATCACCCATCAATAACTAACCAAGACAATCACAGAACTAGCTAAATAAGACGCAGTGAATATGAACCAATTATACACTTCTATTTTAACACTGAATGTGAATGGTTTAACTGCACCACTCAAAAGACACAGACTTGCAGACTGGATCAAAAAACAAAATCCAACAATATGCTATTTACAAGAAACTCACCTAACAGGCAATGACATCCACAGATTAAGGGTGAAAGGACAGAAAAAAATCTACCATGTGTACGGCCCAAGAAAGCAAGCCAATGTCGATATACTTGTACCTGACAAAGTAAATTTCAAACATAAATGAATCAGAAGAGATAAAGAAAGCCACTATTTAGTACTAAAAGGAACCCCACAACAGGAAGAAATAACCATAGTTAAGATTTACTCTCCAAACAGCAGTGCACCCAACTCTGTGAATAAATTACTTCATGACATCAAGCCACTCCTGGATCTCAACACAATAATACTGGGAGACTTCAACACTCCTCTGTCACCATTAGACAGATCATCAAAACAGACAATCAATAAAGAAATCACCAGCCTAAATAACTCCTTAAATCAAATGGACTTAATAGACATATATAGAATTTTCCATCCCAAGTTAGCAGAATATTCTTTCTTCTCTGCAGCACATGGATCCTTTTCCAAAATAGATCATATTCTGGTTCATAAAGATAATCTCAGCAAATATAAAAAAGTAGATATTATTCTGTGTATCCTCTCAGACCACAATGACATGACCCTAGCAATCAAAAGTAAAAATCATAACAGAAAATACACATATTCATGGAGATTGAATAATACCCTATTAAATGAAGAATTGATCAAAGAAGACATGAGAAAAGAAATCCAAAAATTCTTGGAAAAATGAAAATGAAGACAACGTATTGAAACCTTTGGGAGAGCATGAAAGCATTCCTAAGGGGAAAATTTATAACACTGAGTGTCCACATTAAAAATGAAGAAAGATACCAAATAAAGAAGCTTATGCTTCATCTAAGCCCTTCAAAAGGAAGAACAATCTAACCCCAAAGCCAGCAGAAGACAGGAAATAATCAAGATCAGAGCTGAAATCAATGAAACTGAGAACAAAAAAACAATAAAAAGAATCAATGAAACAAAGAGCTGGTACTTTGAAAAAATAAATAAGATAGATAGACTCCTAGCGAATCTCACTAAAAGAAGGAGAGAAATGAAGCAAATCAAGAAAATCTCCAATGAAAAAGCAGTGATAACCGTTGACCCCACAGAAATCCAACAAATTATAAGATCATATTTTGAAAACCTATACTCCTCCAAATTTGATAATTTAAAAGAAATGGATAAATTTCTTGACACATATAATAATCCCTAAATTGACACAGGACAATATTGAATTCCTAAACAATCCAATCACAGGCACTGAAACCCATATTGCAATTAAAAGTCTATCAAAGAAGAAAGCCCAGGTCCTGATGGCTTCACAGCTGATTTTTACTACACTTTTGAGGAGGAACTAACACCTCTTCTTATTAAGTTATTTCAAGAAATTGAAAAGGAAGGAACTCTCCCATCTACTTTTTAATGAAGCAACCATAACTCTTATACCAAAACCTGACAAGGATATATCAAAAAAAGAAAACTACAGACCAATATCCCTGATGAAACTGGACCCAAAAATCCTTGATAAAGTCCTACCAAACCATATTCAAAAACTTATCAAGAAGATAATCCATCATGATCAAGTGGGCTTCATCCCAGGGATGCAGGGCTGGTTCAACATATGCAAAACAATTAACTTAATTCACCACTTAAACAGAATCAAGGACAAAAATCATATGATCATCTCAATGGA
Organism: Aplodontia rufa; assembly: GCA_004027875.1. NCBI lineage: Eukaryota > Metazoa > Chordata > Mammalia > Rodentia > Aplodontiidae > Aplodontia > Aplodontia rufa. Next base: position 9,202 of record PVKS010014677.1, read on the forward strand.
TGCAGAAAAGGCCTTTGATAAAATCCAGTCCCCTTTTATGCTCAAAACTCTAGAGAAGATAGGGTTCAAAGGAACATTTCTGAACTACACAAAGGCTGTATATGCTAAACCCTCAGCTAGTATAATACTAAATGGAGAAAAGTTGAAAGCATTTCCACTAAAATTGGGAACATGACAAGGCTGTCCACTCTCACCACTTTTATTCAATATTGTTCTTGAGACCATAGCTGGAGCAATTAGGCAAGAGAAAGAAATCAAAGGGATAAAAATAGGAAGAGAGGAAGTCAAACTTTCCCTTTTTGCTGATGACATGATCCTGTATCTGGAAGATCCAAAAAAACTCCATCAGTAAACTGCTTGAACTTATGAACAGATTTTGCAAAATGGCAGGCTATAAGATCAACATCCATAAATCAATATCTTTCCTATACACTAATAACAATAGGACTGATGAAGAAATCAGGATATCAGTCCCATTCACAATATCTTCGAAAAGAATAAAATACTTGGGAATTAACCTTACAAGGGGAAACAAAGATCTCTACAATGAAAATTATTGGTCATTGAGGAATGAAATCCAAGATGACCTAAGAAGATGGAAAGTTGTTCCGCTCTTGGTTAGGCAGAATTAACATAATAAAAATGGCCATTCTATCAAAAGTTCTATATAGATTTAATGCAATCCCTATTAGGTTACCTATGTCATTCTTTACAGACATTGAAAAAGCAATTCTTAAATTCATTTGGAACAATAAGAAACAGAATTGCCAAAACATTACTATGCAAGAAAGATGAAACAGGAGGTTTTGCCATACCACATCTAAAACTATACTATAGAGCTGTAGTAACAAAGACAGCATGGTACTGGTATGAAGATAGGAAAGAAGACCAATGGAGAAAAATTGAAGACCCTGAAACAAACCCTCAAATATTTAAAATCTGATTTTTGACAAAGGGGGACAAAATATTACATGGAGGAGAGACAGACTCTTCAACAAATGGTGCTGGACAAACTGGTCAGCCACTTGCAGAAAGTTGAAATTGGACCCATATCTTTCTCCTTGCATGAGAATCAAATCAAAATGGATCAAGGTTCTAGGAGTTAAACCAGCTACCTTGAAACTTATGGTAGACAAATTAGGTCCAACATTTCAGCATTTGGGAGTAGGCAAAGACTTTCTCAACATGTCTTCTAAAGTGAAGGAAGTAAAGCCAAAAATCAGTAATTGTGATGCCATAAAGCTAAAAAGATTTGCACTGCCAAGGAAATAATCAAAAGAGTCAACAGGGGGCTGGAGCGGTGGCTCAGCGGTTTCGGCGCTTGCCTGGCAAGCATGAGGACCCGGGTTCAAACCCCAGCACCACATACACAACTGAGTGTTGGAGCAACTAAGGCCATGTGAAAAACTAAATAAAGTTGTTTCTCTCTTTGTGTCTCTCTCACTGTCCCTCTCTCTTTAAAAAAAAAAAAAAAAGAGTCAACAGGTTTCCTACAGAATTGGAGAGAATCATGGGCTGTGATTCCTCTGACAGGGGCCTCATAACAAGAATCTACAAAATCCTCAAAAATCTCAAGTACAGAAACACAAACAACCCAATAAATGGACCAAAGAGCTAAATAGAAACTCCTCAACAGATGACATTGATCAAGCCAATGAATACATGAGAAAGTGCTCTAAATCTCTAGTAATCAGAGAAATGCAAATGAAAACTACATTAAGATTTCACCTCATGCCAGTCAGACTGGCAAAAATGAAGAAAATAAACAATAGTAGATGCTGGAGGGGTTGTGGGGAGTAAGGCACAGTAGCACACCGTGGGTGGAACTGCAGATTGGCACAGCCCCTGTGGAAAGCAGTGTGGAGAATCCTCAGAAAACTAGGGATGAGCCCACCATATTATGATCCTGCTATTCCACTTCTGGGTATTTTCCCAGGGGATTTAGAATCAGCACATTATAGAGACACAGTGAAATCCATGTTCATAGCAGCTCAATTTACAATAGTTAAATTATGGAAACAACCCAGATGTCCCTCACTGGATGAATGGATCAAAAAACTGTGGTACATATATACCATGGAGTTTTACTCAGCAATTAGAAACAATGATATTGCAGCCTTTGAAGGTAAATGGGTGACTATGGAAGAAATTATGCTGAGTGAAATCAGCATAACCCAGAGAACCAAGGGTTGAATGTCTTCACTCATCTGTGGAGGCTGGAGCTAGACCCTGGCAATCGAGAAGGACTTCTATTTTCATGTTTTAAGTCCAGATAAGGTGTACTGTCATACAACTTAAGGCATTTGTAGAGATGTATTGGGAAGGAGGTGGGGAAGGGATAAGGGTGGGTAATTGGGGGAGGCTCTTGGGGCAAATCTAATTTTCAAAGTTTATATATATATTATATTATTTTGTTAGAAGCTTGTTTGATTGTTCAACAAATACAGTACAATGGGTTGACTATAATCTACAATAAATAACCTATTGGGTGTTTTATGAAAAACTAAAAGAGAGGGACTCAAAGTCTCCAAACACAAATTAATGATACAGAAATGGTTACATTAAATATCCTGATTTGACCAGTATATCTTGTATACATGTATTGAAAGACTTCATTGTACCTTGTAAATAGGTATGATGATTACCTATTAACTGAAAATTTTTTAAATGTTTGAGATAAAAATGCTGACTACCCTGATTTGATAATTAAACCCTGTGTACATGTACAAATGATCACACTGTGCCCCATAAATATATCCAACTAAAATAATAATTAATAAAACATTTTAAAATAATATTGTGGTTTATCGAGTCCTCCTTTTTTCACTTTTAACGCACAATGTATTAGAAATATATAATCATCTTAAAGTTAAGGATAATTAGAATAATTTTAAAAATCAAAGATTTAATTATGAAAGTTCTCAGTATATCAATGCTGAATACAATTGAATCAAGAATAATTAAATTCTGATAAAATGTGCTGATAGATAATGAATTGTGTGCATATATGTGTGATAGATACGTACAGATTCCTCACTCTCAGAAGCTGTTTCCCTATTCATTAACATAGGAAAGGAACTGTGGTGCTGAGGAAGGAGTTGATGATCACATCCAGCCTCCTGGTTTGATTAATAAGTGACAGACTTGTGTTCCTGTTTTGAGGGAGCTTTCCTATCATGGCTGTGGTCTCTGGAGAGCTTCCGCCTACAAAGCGATAACATCTGGTACCCATTATTTCCCCAGATCTGTTGTGATTAGTCCATATGATAAGCCTGGCCAATTGCTGTGGGCAAGGGATTGTTACAGTCCCTCCATCAGGGCACTGGAGCTGTCACTTCTGGTTTGTGGCCCCTGCTAATTTGCCACCACAATTTCCAATATCTGCTAGAATTCCACAAGGAAATCTCAGTGCCTTGCAGGGGCAATAGGCTGTGTGGCTGTAGACAGAAGGCTAGCCCTGATAATAAAAAGGAGAGGTTTATCAATTAGCTCTGTAGACAGAGCCTGGCAGCCTACCCCCACTTCCGTTCTGTCATTCGGATGAAGTGGTCCAGGAAAACTTCAGTTTTGCTGATAGAAACAGAGAAACACCCAAAAGTTAAAGGAGGAAGGGGTGTCCACAAAGTCTTCGCTATTTGAATAAAATGAATTTCTAGTTTTCCAGATGCTTTTCTTTCTCCCTCCTTCACCCTTTCTTTCCAGCTATGATACCCAAGGATAATACAGTTGGAGTCAATCCAAGTTGGCAGAATGACCTGTCATTTCAGAGGGTAGAAGATTCAAGCCCCTAAAAAGGGTAGTTATACCACTTGATAGAATTCATTAATACTGGAGCTGGCTACTATATTACATATCCCTTTAAAACACAAGATAGATTAACTGCAAAAAATTTTTTTAAAATGCAGTAAATCAAACAATTATACTTTTTGAACTGGTAAATATTGAATAATGTTTTCACTGAAATGAATGTTAACATTGTCATTAAATAAGTTCTGAAAATAAAATTTGGAACAACACTCCCCCGAACTATGATTTGAAGGACATGACAGAGATGAACTCTTTCTGTATGTTGTGTGTGTATGTGGATGTGAGAGAGAGAGAGAGGGAGAGAGAGAGAGAAAACTTAGCAATCACTTAAATATTGTTTCAAATATTCCTAGAAGCACATAACTGTTCTGACAGTTTTGGAAATAATTTAGGCTAACAATTCAGGATATGAAATTAAGTAGTAAAATATAACAATATGCTATTACTTATTCAGTAGGACCTGTAGTTCCTAACTAAACGCATGCCAAGTGTTGTGACCAAATGTAATAAAAAAATAGCTTATGTTTACATGCTGCTGAAATGTGTGTAAAAGAGTAGAATTGTCAATCATGTGAGTAAAAGAGAGTGTGATAGGTGTCTGGATTTTTCCCTCTGCTCTCTGTGTTTTGCCATTGCTTAAAATGGATGTAAAATTAAGAATTGAGAAGGTACCTAGGAACGAATTTCAAAGATGCTAGTTGTAACAGATTGCCAGAGGCTAAATAAGTAAAAGTGAGATTTGTACAGCCAGAATCACTCTAGCAAAAGTAAAGGTAGGCGAGATAAAATCGTGGTAGAAAGACAGAGGGAAAGGTTTGGTTGAAACTTTCAAAATTTTGTCTTAATTTTCTTTAAAAAAAAAAAATAAACATCAGCAACAGTATCTGGAAAAAAATTAGAAATATGAATTTAAGGCAAAATGCAAATTTCTTCCAATTTTATTTGCCTGAATTCTGATAGCCTTTTCCTTTCCTTTTTGTTTTTCTCTTTAAAAAATACATACATACATACATATATATTATTATTAATTTAATTTAGTTTTTGCTTGGACTGCCCAGAGCACCTTTAACCATGGGATACTGGCCTGATCTTGGTAGATATTCACACTCCTGGTTCCCTTAGCAATCTCTGGGCTGTTACCAGGGCTCAGACAGAGATCCCTCCCCATCTAATGGCCAGATCCACCTGTTAGCGGCAAGCAAGTTTAGTAGGGAAGCTGCTATTCTCCACCTTGTGTGGTTCCTAAATTTAGACTCCAGCAGAATTTCGGGAGGGCGGAGTGTGATCTGTTATTTGTGTGCAAATGACATTCCTTCAGTAATGAACTTTGCTCCACTTCACTTTGAATGCTAATGTCTTGATGAGGTCCAGTGAACACCATTCCCAGAATGAATCTGGGTAGTTGCAACCCAAAGTCTTCCCTCAATTGTGAGTCTTTCTCTATTACTATTGAATTATATATTACTTTGTAATTTCCTTCAAACTGGAATCTGAAAAAGAAGTTTTGGCTGTTAACATCTGTTAACATGGGTAATCACAGTGTAGATTTATCTACAGAAAGAAACATGTAGGTGCTAACAATAATGTAATCGAAGTGCTACATTTTATTTCCTTTATGCATCTTAAAAGTTAAAGACTATTGCTTTAGTATGGAATTTCAGATTTTCTATGCTGGTGTAGTTACATCTTTCTATGATTGTGTCCATCCTTCATACAAGATCAATGATACCTGCATGGGGTTAGCAATCCTAGGGATCAGAAAATTTTGCAAGCTTTCATGTACATAAAATGGATTCTAGGAATGGTCAAGCTGCCAAAAGTGGAAGGCAAAGATACCTTCTTGGACATTAACAGATTTCTAATAGAACATTATCAGTAATTTTTTTACCTTTGCAGAACCTCTTCCCTTTTTTTTAATACCTTCCTTTTATTAACTATATTTTCTCCTTCTCTTAAAAGGAAACAACTAATTAAGTAAATTTAAATAAAGCCAAAAAATAAAATAAAAGTTCTTTTCGTAGTGTTTCCAAATGACCTAACTCATTTTGCAAATGTGTTTTACTAAATCCTCAGTCGCCTTTAATGATCCATTGCTCAAGAAAGCCACAGCGAAACTTCAGATAGTGAAGAACGAATTTGATTTGTGTTACTGCCAATACATTTTGAGCATGTGCGTAGCTTTGATGTGATGCAAACATGGTCATTCTTCTGGTTTAAATTACTTTAAATTAATCAAGTAACTGCGATAACTTAAAAGGCTTTTGTATTTGAGTGCATTAAAGTACTTAGCCAACTTTGCTCAATTCATTCTTCAAAAGTTGTAGAGTTCCTTTTGCCTTTGCATTCAGTGCACCACGGCAGCGTGGGGTGGGGGGGTCCGCTGGGGCAAAGAGACAGCATCTTCAAGTCCCAGCACACCCCAGTAGTTCCACATGACTAGGCTTGCAGAGCAGCCCTCTCCTCTGTGAGAGGTCAGACCTTCTCCATTGACACTAATGGACCGTTTTATGCAAAACTGTTCGTTTTCCAGAAAGGACCATGTCTGACTGGTGGAGTGATTCACAAAAATCACTTCATTAAACGAATTCTCCTCATGCGTGGCCTTCCTCCCTTTAGTGGAGGAGACACTGAAAGCCACGCATGGGCGCCCACAAAGGGGCAAGCTCATCTCCACAGTGTGAATCCAACCACAAGTTCCAGTCCCTGCCTTCAGACAATGACATCCTGTGCAAACAGGCCAGTGCAAACCTTGTGACTCCATTTGTCCCTGGAACACCTACTTGCATGGAACCGAGCACTGCATACAGCATCAGGAAAGCCCCTGAGAACCCCCAGTCCCCACACCAGTGCTAGCTTTACTCTTTCTCATTATCCATGGAGCAGCAAATGGTGCTGTTCCCAGCAAGTGTGACCATGGGGCGTGTGTGCTGAGAGCACTGTCAGCCTGGGGAACCAACACGAGGTGAATTCCGTCTGCTCCTGGGAGAGCACATGCTCCCAGAAATTCTCTCACGGTCTTCAACCACATGACAAGTCCACAGACACAAGAGTGTCGGAGGAGGAAGGCACTGTCATTTAAAGAACAGAGCTTATTAGTGTGGAAGACAGGATGGGAGTGAGAAGCTGAGCCACTGAGCTGTTGGTTAAAACACGGAAGACTTTGGTGCAACTTACCTAAACTTTGAACCTCTTGCATTGACACAGTATTTACTGTTGGGGCACTCTGCTCTCCTGAAGCTGCGTTGCTCGTTGTCAGAGTGTCCAGCTGCAAAATGCCACAGCTCATCTTCTATGAATGTGGTGATTCTGCTAATCTCAGGCTCGCTTCGACTTACGCACTGGGTCTGGTAATAAACAGCAGATTCTATTTAATGTTCGGAGTGTAAACTCTATGACATTTCCAAATATTAAACAAAAATGATTTCTTTGCCTTTAAGAATGCAGTGACCAGCAGGCTATGAAAGGTCCGTTTTGCTGTGATTTGCACAACCCAGGACTGCTCAGAGCTCAGCTGCACCAGGCTAATTTCCATAAGCATCATGTGGTGTTACAGAAACCACATTTTGCCAAGCTGTCAACTATACAGCCTTCTCTTTGCTAAACAGACTCCCATTAAAACTGTCTGCACAATTTGTCAGTTAAATGAGGTACAAGAGGGACGCTCTATTTGCCCCTAATTAGCTGCGCAGACTACCTTTGTCTGTTTGATTAAGCATTCACATTATCAATTTTGTTTAATCTGATTCATTTCACACACCTCCCCAGGGACTCAGCCCATACGGTTAACTAATCTCTGATATCATCTCTCATATCAGGCAGCCATCATCTCTCCCAGAATACATTCTGCCCACAGGCACCGTGATCATCACACTCAACAGAGGGGAGTTGGTCTGGTGAGGGACAGAAATTGAGCTCAGGAACCGGAGCTGAACCCTGACATGCTCAACTGAAAGCAGAGAGCACTCTTTCCCCGATGCCATCTGTCGCCATCCGCCATCCCCTCGTTTGTTCATATTCACTCATTCACTCTTTCAGCAGCAAACATATTGTCTGCCTACTATGCACAAGGGGCTTGGTGGGAGCTGAGAGGAACACAAATGGAAGATAAAGTTACTGCTCTCAGATTGTTTATTATCTCCAGCCCAGAGAGCACTTCGGAACCCACATAGACAGCACACCTCCCTAAGGCCAGTTTGTCTCCTATCTGTCACACATGGGCTCTTTGGCTGGGCTAGCCAACAACCCTCCAAAGACAGCTTTTGGCTGAAGTCAATAAAACACATGGTCATGGTTTCAGGGACTCAACTCCCTTCCCACTCTCAGTTTGGAAAAGTGGTTGAGGATGAGTAAGGAGGAGTCATAGAAATTCACATCAATGAGTCACTTGCTGATGAATGGTTCTGGAACAGCCTTGTACCATACAGGTGACTGAAGTCACACTTTAGTGAAACCAAGCTAGTTACTACCTTCAAGTCAGCCTCTTCACATTAGCAGAGACAATTAAGCCTAGAGGGACCAAATGAAAAGTTTGAGAGTGAAAGTGATTGGTTTAATTTTTCTTTTTTTAAGGAGAGAATGACAGAGAAAGGAGAGAGACAGAATCAATTTGTATTTCGTTTTTCACATGGCTTTCGTTGCTCTGACACTTAGTTGTGTATGTGGTACTGGGGTTTGAACCCATGTACTCACGCATGCCAGGCAAGCGCCGTAACCACTGAGCCACCACTCCAGCCTGGATTGGTTTAGTTTAATGGAAAATATAAAGCTTTTCTGGGGATGGGAGCAGTTTGAAAAACTCATAGGTAATCAGGATTCATGAAATACTTAGATTCCCGCAAGACTCTGTGGAACTCACACTGATTAAGGTCCCAGTTTCAGGAACATTCTCCCTGAACATTTTCATTCTCACTTGAGAATGAATATTGGAACCTGAGAGTGGGAAACGGAAGGCTTTTGAAGTCACCCTTTATGATCCTTCACTGTGTCACGAATGTCTATGGGATCAGGGATCTGGAGAGTTCTGCATGACTCCCTTCACAAATGGGTCTCTCTGTTCTGCACAGGTACCTTCCTCTGAGTGGTCAGTTCCAACAAGTATGTGCTGAGTAAAATCTGCCTGTGTGAAACACATTCTCCAACTCCAGTGGTAAGCCGAGTCTTCTCAACAAATTTGAAGACACCTTTAATGCTCCACCCAGACTTCTCCAAGCCCAGTACCCACAATTTTTCAGTAGCTCTTCACATGGTGGTTTCCATATTCTTGTGTCCCATTCTTCCAAATGGTCTTTGGTTAGTTACCTTCTTCTCCCAGCGAGATTCCTGGAACTGAGCCCATCTCCATAAATGCCTGACATGGAAACTGGAGCAGTGCTCTGCTTGATTTCATGGATGTGATCTAAGGTCATGTTGACTCTTTCAGCAACCTCATTGCTCGGTGGGTTCATATTGGCCTAAAATTCTTCGAGTTTGTTGACATGTTGCTTTCATTCGTGCCTCGCTGCTCTGGAGTTGCTCTGTCATTCCACCTTGTGTTAATCCCAGCTATCGATTAACTCATCAGCATCAGTTCATGATTTTAGATCACGGACTGAGAACTGGTTCTGCCCTTTCAACTTTGTTTTGTCTCCCAATTTGATAAGGATGGCATCACTGCCTTCATGTGAGTCCTTGATAACATGGCAAAAAGGACAAAAATTAAAGTAGTTCAGAAAGTCACTGAGGTTTCTAAGATAAGGGAGATGTAACTACTGCTAAGATATATTGGCAGTGTATGATATACACATACATGTGTATATATATAAATATATAGGTAAAATTAAATAAAAAGATTTAATTAGAATGTTTAGGAATGAAATCCAATGATTAAAATACAACATGGAAATGTACGCAATGATTATAATTTTTATCCTAGAAATATATATATATATATATATATTATATGCTTTAAAATACATTAAAACAGCAATAACATTTTGGTTTACCTCCTTGTAAATTTATATGGCTATTTTTTATAGCACTTTAACTTTAAAACAGCAAATTTGCTATCAAAATATGAAAACTTATATATTCTACTATTTTAAATTTATTTTCTTTATGGTAAATGTTTTGTGTTGTCGCTCTTTAATGACATTTTTTAGTGTTAAAAAATGTTAAGACTGGGCATTGTGGTACATACTTATAACCCTAGCAACTCTAGAGACCAAAGCTAAAGGATTACAATTTTGAGGCCAGCATCAGGACCTTAGTGAGACCCTGTCTTAAAATAAAATGAAAAGGGACCACATTGTAGCTCACTGGTAGAGGGCTCTGGGTTCAATTTTCATCATTGCCAAAGAGGGGGAAAATAAGACCAAGGAACATCCTAGTACATGAACTTATCATTGGAGTGAGAATTTCTCTGAGTTCTAGACCAGGAATGGAGACTCTACACATAGAATAATGTCTCCACAAGCAAGACGGGATTGCTTATCTCTGAATACCACATTTGGTATTTAGAAACTTTTATTTCTGCCAATTTGATGATTGTGAAGTTGCTGCTCATTTTTTATACATGCAATTTTTTTCTGATTATTAATTGACTTGCGGGTCTGTTCTTATACTAGTTAGCCAATTGAATTTCACTTTCTACAAAATGCCTTTTCACACTCTAGCTCATTTTCCTATTTTGCTTCTGATACCCAAGTTTCCCTTAAATAGAAGAATAATTTTGTGATATCTATTGCATAGCAAAATGAGTATAGTTATTAATAATGCATTTCATATTTCAAAATTGCTGAGAGTAAATTTCTAATGTCTTTCCACATAAAATAACTAAGTGGGGTTATGAATATGTTGGTTTAATTTTATCATTCTACAGGATGGATGGAGATATTGATCATTGTACTATACATATGCATATATATATATCAATTAAAGATAATTAAAATAATATTTGTCATATTTTATTATTTTTGGGTTATTTTTCTTAACCCATTTCTGTTTTCATATAGTAAATGATGACCAAAAAAATAAAAAAAATCCTTCCACCATCTCTGTGGTAATGACACAACCTATGTTCATCCATTACTTCTTTACCTAGATGCTAGACCCTAGAAATTCAGTGTATCCTACCTATACTCAGCATATCTATCCTATCATCCACCTTTCAGCATTCTGGGTATCTGACTTAATGCTTCTGTCTTCCACCCAACTGTCCACGTGAGAAACTTCATAGACTCCCTTGGAAACCATTTCTCCCTTATTAATCATGACTAGTCGATACATCTCACACCTCCCTTCCCATCTTGCTTTCCATTACCCTCATTAGCCATTGTCCTAGCCCTCCAATGAGCCTCCAGATTGGAGTATCTTGAGAATCCCCCTACTTCACACCATCCTCACACTACAACCAAAGTTCATTAGAAAACACATATGTGGGTATTTGGGTTGGGGGAGCTAAGTAAGTGCTAGAGATGGTTGGTGGTGATGGTTGCGCAATAATGTGAATGTATGTAATGCCATTCAACTGTCCACCTTAAAGAAAGTTTAAAATGATAAGTTTTATGTTATGTATACTTTAGCACAGTTAAAAAATATATACATATATATGTATGTGTGAGTGTGTGTGTGTGTGTATACACTTCCAAGCTTCCTTTATAATCACTAATGATCTCTCCATCTTTACTACAGAAAAAGCCCAAATATCTTTATAACTGAACCCCAACCACACTCTCCAGGCCACCCTAGCCATTGCATTCCACACATAAACACACTGTCTGGTTTGCAAATATGCCTCTATTTTTACTCTGCCACTCATTGCCTCATGTCCTTTTGCAGCCCACCCTCAACCCTACCCAGATCTCCCACAACCAGTGATCTCTTTTCTGCTCTTACAGTTTTGTGTGTTTATAAATTCATATAGATGAATGATAGAGTATGTAGCCTCTGTATCTGACTTCTTTTACTTAACACATGCTCTTTAAATTCCTTTTAAAGGAATTGAGTAATGGTCCATTATCTGAATATATAATAATTTATTGTAAACTATGCATTTACCACTTAATAGACATTTGGTTGTTTCAAGTTTGGAAATAATATGAATGAAATCATCATGAACATTTGCATGCTAATCTTTGTATGAATATATGTTTCTTTTTAAATTATGTGAATATCTCTGAGTGGAACTCTGGGGTCATATGGCAAGTATATTTTTAATATGATAAGAAACTATTAAACTATTTTCTTGTGGTAGTACTATTCTACATTTCCACAAATAATGCATGAGAGTCACAGTTGCTTCATATCTTCACCAACCCTTAATAAGTATTGTCAGGAATAGTCAATATTTTGAATGAAATGTAATTTTCCGTTGAAATCTTCTAGTTTGTATTCATTTTGTCCTCATTTTACTCCATTTTCTTTAACAGACTAATTTTTTATTAGTTGAATATAGACTTACAATTGAGGGGAAATCATTATCAAACAATCAAGAATAAATGTATATTCACATAGTTAGCCAAGGAAGGCTGATGCCATTCCATGGTTTCCCCCTTTGGGTTCCCCATGGTTCTATGTTTCCCCCAAATGAACCCCTGTTTTTAAATGGACTTCTTGTGGAGGTCAGAGATCTCCTTCTGAGTTGATTCCCCTATACTCCCTCCTTCCAGTCTCCTAGATGTCCTTCTTAATCCCTCCCCCACCATGCCCCCCTCCCTGCCCTCTCCCTACATCTCCAGGTATCCTAGGCAAGGTTCCCCCTGTTTGTGTAAAAATTCATACATTTTGGGTTATAATATTAGCTTAGCCATCTAACATACTGTTTCTGGTTGTATTCTAGCTTCCACAAATGAGAAAAAACATTTGGCTCTTGAGTCTCTGAGACTGGGACACTTCACTTAGCATAATTTTTCCATCTCTATCCATTTGGCTGCAGAAGCCATAATATCATTTTCACTAAAGGCTGAGGAGTATTCCATTGCATATGTGTACCAAAGTTTTTTAATCCATTCATTGAGTGAGGGGCATCTGGGTTGGTTCCATAGTTTAGCTATAGTAAATTGAGCTGCTATAAACATTGATGAAGCCATATCTCGATAATGTGTGGATTCTACCTCTTTTGGGAAATTACCCAGAAGTGGGATAGCTGGGTCATAAGGTGGTTCCATCTCTAATTTTTTGAGGCGTCTCCACACTGCTTTCCAGAGTGACTGAACCAGTTTGCAGTCCCACCAGCAATGTGACAGTGTTCCTCTTTTCCCACAGCCCCTCCAACATCTGTCATTGTTCATATTTTTCACTTTTGCCACTCTAACAGGAGTGAGGTGGAATCTCATTGAAGTTTTAATTTGCATTTCTCTTATTGCTAATGATGTAGAGCATTTTCTCATATATTTATGAAAAATAAATATATGAGTAAATATATGAGAACTTTTCTCCTCTGATGAGAAGTTTCTTTTTATATCCACAGCCCACTTATTGATTGGATTATTTGTGATTTTGGTGACAGACCCATAGCCAACATTATGCTCAATGGAGAAAGACTGAAAGCATTTCCACTGAATTCAGGAATAAGACAAGGTTGTCCATTTTCACCACTCTTATTCCATATAGTCCTTGAAACTCTTGCCGGAGATATCAGGCAAGACAAGGAAATCAAAGGAATTCGTATAGGAAAAGAGGAAGTCAAGTTGTCTCTATTTGCAAATGATATGATTCTATATTTAGAAGACCCAATAAGCTTGACGAAAAAATTTCTAGAGCTGATCATCGATTTCAGCAAAAGTGGCTGGCTACAAGATCAACACCAGTAAGTCACTAGCTTTCCTTTACTCCAGCAACAAATCCGCAGAAGAAGAAATCAGGAAATCTCTCCCATTCACCATCTCCTCCAAAAAATGAAATACTTGGGCATCAACCTTACAAAGACCTCTACAATGAAAACTCTCAAACGCTAAAAGAAGAAATTGCAGAAGACCTGAGTAGATGGAAAAACATTCCATGCTCATTGTTAGGCAGAATTAATATAATCAAAATGGCCATTCTACTCAAAGCCCCATACAGATTTAATGCAATCCCCATCAAGATACCAATGTCATTCTTCACAGATATAGAAAAAGCAATTCTCAAGTTCGTATGGAAAAACAGAAGACCCAGATTAGCCAAAATATTACTCAGCAAGAAGGAAGACGTAGGGGGTATCTCAATTCCTGACCTGAAATTATACTACAGGGCCATAGTAACAAAAACAGCATGGTATTGGTATCAAAACAGAACCGAAGACCAATTGAATAGAACAGAGGATTCTGAGATGAACCCCCATTCCTTTAACTATCTGATATTTGATAAAGGGGGCAAAAGCATAGTGTGGAAGAAAGACAGCCTGTTTGACAAATGGTGTTGGACAAATTGGACAGTCATGGGTAGACAATTGAAATTGAATCCTTACCTTTTGCCCTGCATAAAAATTAAATCAAAATGGTTCAAAGATCTGGATATTAAGCCAGCAACTTTAAATTTATTTGAAAAAGAAATAGGGTCAACACTACAGGACATAGGGGTCGGCACCGCCTTCCTTAACAAAACTCCCATGGCACAAGCAGTAAAGTCAAGAATAAATGAATGGGATGCAATTAAAAGCTTTTGCACAGCTAAAGAATTAGTCAAGAGTGTCAAGAGAGACCCAACAGAATGGGAGAAAATCTTTGCCTGCTACATCAGGGACAGAGGGCTAATACCCAGAATATACAAAGAACTAAATAACAGATTAATTTAAAATGCCTTTCAGCCCTTCTCTGCTAACACCAATATCTTGATCATCTCTGTGCCTGCATTTATTGATTATTTTATGTCTTCATTATTGGAATGTTTTCCTGTTTTTTTGAATTTTTCTATTTTTTAAATTGTATGGTAAACAATTTAAATGACCCAGTGTAGAAACTCTAGACTATTTTGTCTCCCTCTGAAGAGTATTGGGCTTTTTTCCCCTGATAGACAATTAAGATAGTATTCTATCTTGATCTGTCAGATCTTGTTGAGATTTACTAGGGAGCTCTATTTTGGGTTTGCTCTCTTTTCTAGGTTGAAGTCCCTCCTTTTAGTACAGGGAGTTTATTTTTTCTAATTGAGGCAAAATCCCAATGTCTCATAGAACTCTGAAGACCCTAAAAATCTTTGGGAAGCATTGCAGCCTCCCATAGGGAGGATGGTCTCCCAGAATGCTGCTCTGGGCATGGGTAGCTTAGTGCATTTTTGAAATTCCTTATCTGCAGCTTCCTCCTCAGAGATGCTCTGCCCTGGGGCTGGAGCAGTGGCTCAGCAGTTATGGTGCTTATCTGGCATGCATGAGGATGCGGGTTTGAACCCCAGCACCACAAGCACAGCAAAGTGTTGGAGCAATGAAAGCCATATGAATGAAAAATTAAATAGAAATTGATTCTCTCTCGCTGTCCCTCTCTCTGCCCTAAATCCTAGTTGCCTTGGCAAACCTGAATTCTGCTCTTTTATCCACTCAGTGAGTTGTTACCCTCTGCTTAGACTCTGTTCTCTGCCCTGCAGTTTGGAAAACGCTCTTTTTATCTTTTTAAAGAGAGAAGGACAGTGAGCAAGTGAGAGAGAGAGAGAGAGAGAGAAAGAATCAAAATTCAAAAATTTTTATTGAGTTTTTCACGTGGCCTTCATTGCTCAGACAATTAGCCATGTACATGGGTGCTGGAGTTCGAACCAGTGTTCCTGCCCATGCCAGGCAAACACCCTAATCGCCTAGCCACCACTCCAGCCCCTGGAAAACACTCTCAATGAGAAAGCCCTGGCGATGCCCTAGCTTCGATTGTTTAGCCTTGGTGATTGTTTTCTTTCTTAAAGATGGAAGTTCTGAGTTCATTGCTGTCCTGTGCTTGCAGACACCTAATGTGAAAGGATTTTGAGGTTATTTGTGTTCACTTTAGGAAAACATGACAATAATAACTGACCAAAATCAAGTGGGGTAAATTTTTAACAATATAAGTGTATTTACAATTAGAAAATCTGCAAATGTATTATTCTCAATGACAGATTAATATATGCAGGGGAAACCATTTAATAGGATCCCACATCCATTCATAATTTTTTAAAAAATCTAATGTTTTCTACAATAAAATATTTAAAACATTTAATATCAAGAATAAGATATTGATTTCTGGCATCACTCAACCTTGATCTGAGGTCCTAGATGGAAAAAAAATTAAAAAGGTACAAAGACTGGCTAGGTAAATTAAAAATTACCACTTTTCATTATTTTGTATATTTTCTATATACAAAAAAGAAATGAAATGAAATACATAGATAAATTATAAGATTTAACAGATTAGTTTAGTACGAACATTCTAAGATCAATAGCTAGTCCAGTGCAGGGGCACATGCCTGTAATCCCAGTGACCTGCTAGGTGGAGGCAGGAGGATCTCAAGTTCAAGCCCAGCCTCAGCAACAGGGATACCTTCGGCAACTTAGCAAGACCCTATTTCAAAATAAAGGGCTGGGGAGGTAACTCAGTGGTTAAAGCACCCCTGGGTTCAATCTCCAGTAGCCACCCCCGCAAATATACAAAAAACAGATGCATTTTTATAACCAGTGCAAATACTTAAAAAAATGTTATAAGTAGTAAGAATTTTATGAAATAGCATATAGAAAATGATCCCTTCTTTATATTTTACATACATTGTGTGCATTGTTTTTCCCAAAAGAAGTTTGGAAGAATGTCTATCAAGTGTTAATTATGGTTTTCTCCAGAATCTCGCCTGATAGTTTTATTTTCTTTTAAAAACAATTCCAAATTTGCTAAATTTTCTATATACATTAACTTCATATTTGGGATTTTAAAAACACTGTACACATTTAAATTTTTATTTAATTTTTTTAAACAGAGAGATAGTGTGAGAGAGAGAAATAGAGAATCAATTTTATTTAGTTTCTCATGTGACTTTCGTGCCTTCAACAATTCGTTGTGTACACGGTGTTGGGGATTGGACCCGTATCCTCATGCATGCCTGGCAAGTACTCAAACCACTGAGCCCTACAATTAATTTTTTAAATTGCAGTTTTACTTAAACTTTTTAGAGCTGCCAAGGAGTAAAATGTGAACATGTATCTAAAAGTCAATCAATGTTAATGTCTACTCTACTGCCAAAACTTCTAATTGGTGAAAAAAAAATCAGAATAATTACTCTTTGTCATAAACCCAAACTGTTGGGTCACTAATTTAGCAATTGATTTGAGCATTTTTTAATCTCTTTGAACATTAAAGAATCATCCAGTTATTCAATAAGCATTTGTTGAAAATCTGAATAATTTAAATAAAAATAGGCTTTTTATTCCTTGGTTAAAATGACTGAGAGACAGGTTTAGTTAAGGAATTTTAGCCATTAGTTCTTGAGAAATTGTATTTGAGACCCTGAAAAGCACCAAATGGAATTGTATTCCCATATTTACTTTATTCTAAGTGTTTTCCTAATATTGCCTTGTATGTTTTAATTTTTAATTCAAGTACTTTATTTCCCAATAAACAAATAGATTGATTTACGTCTAAGATTAACCAACAATTCGAAGCTCCGACCTCGTGAATGACTTGATTGCTCTTCCTGGTATTAAACATCTGAGAATAAACATAACCTGGAATGCTTATAAGCAGCCAAGAACATCTGCCTTAGAGTCTTAATAAAATAAACCTTAAGTTTTATAATTTTTTTAGTGGCTGCCCCAAAAGTTGTATCTTCATATGAACTTATAAAAATGAAATAATTATAGGAAGAAATCATTTTTAAAAAGTTAAATATGAAAATATTCTATGTATTACAAAAGTATAAGTAAGATTCATGTGAAGAGATTGTTCCATAAACTTCATAGCAATGGCTTAAACTAATCGGTCTCATTTGCATGAAGAAGTTTTTAAATTGCTCTATATGCCCTGCTTTGGGAATCATTTTGACTCATTAGTTTCTTTCATTTGATGCTATTAAGTATCAATACTTATGCTCGTTGGCTCTGCCATCAGTTTTATACCAATCTAATCAGTATCCCTATATGTAGTCATGCTAATTAAAAAGTCTACTGAGACTCAAAGATGGAAGTGTTATTCTCCTTCATAGTGTTTGGCTCAAGAATGACCAATAATTATGTGTAAGTGCCAGAATGTAGCTTAGTCCTGCAGAGAAGCAGTTTTGGAGACAGCTAACTTCCTTGTCTGTTGGAGAGGCAAATAATCTTCTGGAGGAGGCTTTACTACATCCTGTGTTGAGATGGATAAAATAAGAGAAATTGTGATTATTTTTTGACTTCTATATCAGATGTATTAAATTCCCTGCTCCAAAGGTATATACAAATACATACATACATATATATATATTTTAAGAGAGAGAGGAACAGTAAGAGAAAAAGAGTGAATCAGTTTTATTTAGTTTTTCATGTGGCCCTTATTGGTCTGAGACTCAGTTGTGTGTACGTGGTGCTGAGGTTCGAACCTGCATCCTCGTGCATACCAGGCAAGCAGGGCTGAGCCACCCCTCCAGCCCTATGGTATATATTTTTAAATGAAAATTAATTAATTTCCAGATCTCTTTATTTTTTGCTATTCATTAATTATTTCATTTTATTATTTTATTCACTCTTTTATTGCTGGATAAGTTTTTGGCATCAGGAATTGAACACAGGGGTGCTTAACCACAGAGCCACATCCCCAGCCTGCCTGCCATTTATCTATTTATTTATTTATTTATTTTCAGACAGGATCTCATTAAGTTGCTTAGGGCCTCACTAAGTTGCTGAGACTGGCTTTGAACTTGTGATCCTCCTGCCTCAGCCTCCAGAGTTGCTGAAATTACAGGGATGCACCACCATGCCCAGCTACATTGCTAGATGATTGATGATTCATTCCTTCATTCATTTGATGAATAAATGTATAATCAATATTTACTAAAGACATGGTATTTTCTTTTTCTTTTTTAATTTTTATTTTGAGGCAGCATCTTGCCATGTTGCCCAGATTGGCCTCCAATTTGTAATCCTCCTGACTCAGCCTCCCAAGTAGTTGGGATTACAGGCCCACTAAGAGATGGTGTTTTCAAATGGTTTAAGGACATACTTTGTTGAGCCAGAGAGTCTGATTTTATATATGCCCTCTACTACTTCATATTGTATCTCAATTTCCTCATTTCTAAAATGAGGATAAAAATGTGGAAAACTATAGTAAATTATCAACAAATTCATATACGTTAAGTGTGTGTTCCCATTCCTATCATTGTCAACCTGTCATATTGTAAGTATTTAATAAATACTTGCTATTATAACATTTCCTTAGTGTCCTAGACTCAGACAGTACATAATACTCGGTAAAAGAGTAACTCAAACTTTTAATCAGCTTTGTACACTTAAAGTTTTAAAAGTATTTTACAGTCTGTCTCATGTTGTGCTTCCTGTGTAAACTTATCCCTTTAGGCACCAAAATGCATGGATTTGTTTTACATGGAGTTTCTTACTATTCTTTTCTACTTGATACGAATTTATTGAGTTTATTCTTGTATTCAGAAGTGCTGGAATTTTCTCTGTGAGTTAAGGCTACTGAAAGTTGGGTCTCCTACTAGAGTAGAGCTTCTTCTTCACAAACAGGTATTAGAGGGCTGGAGCACTGGCTCAGCGGTTACTGCGCTTGCTTGGCATGTGCGAGGATGTGGGTTCAAACCCCAGCACCATGTACACAGTGAAGTGTTGGAGCAATAAGGGCCACATGAAAGACTAAATAAAATTGACTCTCTCTTTTTCTGATCTCTCACTGTCCTTCTCTCTTAAAAAACAAACAGGTATGAGGAGGCAGAATGTCTATCCCCATCTTAAGGGAAGGCATGTCATCACCAGCTTGTCACTCACATGTGTCCATGTGTAAATTTCAGGCAGTAACGATCCAGGCTGTGACAAAATATATAAATGGTGTGATGAAATGCCAACTGGGACAACTCACGAACAGCTCTTTCAGTGGAATGGCAATCCAACCATGAGCCAACAGAATAATCACGAACACCTTTCAAGAACCTTATTATTAGAACACACTTGGCCTTGGTCTCTCTTATTTTCTGTTTTCTTTAACCATGGTTATACTAGAGCCTTAATATAGACCCCATAATAGGACATTAAGCCCATGGCTCTTTTGTTCTGTTTTTCCTCTTCAGACATTGCTGAATTCTGAAGCTGCATTAAGAAATGTACTAAAAATAAATAAATAAATAAGAGCTAAATGTAGCTAAAATCAAAACAAGATGTTTTTTATTTGTATCTTGTAAGACAAAGATTAGAACTTGGGGTGACTTAAAATACCAGAATGTGGGGTGAATTAAAATACAACCATCTCCTAATCAAAATTTAGGAAGGAGAAGTTGAACTGAATGTAGACTGAGTCTTTGCAGAGCTGAAAATCTAGTCTTAACTCAGCTAAATTGTTATTAAATGAAAGTGACCTCTATTTGCCTAGCATAAAGAAAGATGAACTTCCTTTAATGGAGAATTTCGATGATTATTTTATGAACCATAATTATTAGGATTTTCCCAAAATAAAGCCAAGTGACCAAAAATTAAAGAGAAAAACAAAAAAAAAATAGAAGTCTACAAATAATCTAGATATACGATTTAGATGACAAAGACTTTAAAATAACTGTTGTAAAAATGTTCAAAAGGTAAATGAAAATATAAAAATAGACAAAAAGATCAAGATACAGATCAAAGAATTAAAATCCATAAAAGCTAATAAAATGGAAATTCTAGGGCTGGAGTGGTGGCTCAGCAGTTACGGCACCTGCCTGGCATGCGCGAAGATGCAAGTTCAAATCCCAGCACAACATACACAACAAAGTGTTGGAGCAACAAAAGCAACATGAAAACTAAATAAAATTGATTCTATCTTTCTCCCTCTCTCATTCCCTCTCTATTAAAAAAATGGAAATTCTAGTATCCAAAACTATATGATATCATGAGAAGAGATGAATAGCACAAATAGTGCCAGACAAATTTAGTAAATGGAAACATCAACATAAAATATTCATACTGAGGATAGAGAAAAGAAAAAAATACAAAACATGCCTTATAGCCATGTAAGACTTAGAAAACATACAGCATGTGTAATTAGATAACAGAAACAACATTTGAACCAATAATGCTCTAGAACTTTCCTAAACTGATAGAAGATATCAATCCACAGATCCAAAAAGCCAAGAAGCTCTAGAATACAAAACAGGGATACATCCAAGTATTCTGGGAAAAAAAAAAAAAACAAGGACGGAGAGAAACTAATAATAGCAACCAAAGAAAATAAGACACTCAACAGCACCACAATTAATAGCTAACTGATTATACAGATAATGAAAGCCAGATAGTAATGGATTGGTAGCTTTAAATTGCCAACCCAAAATAACTGCCAACCCAAAATTCCATAACTAGTAAAAATGAAATGAAGATATTTTTAGACAAAAAAAAAAGAGAGACTTTGTTGCAGGAAGACCTCCATTTTAAAAAATACTAGATCATTCTTCAATCTGAAGGAAAAAGAACTTTAGTGAGACATTTGTGATTGCAGGAAACACTGAGGAGCAGTGGAGAAAATAAAGTATGTGGGTATTATGATTTACATATGAGGTTTATGGTTTGGATGTTAGGTGTCCCTCAAAACTCATGTGTAAGACAATACAAGAAGACTTAGAGGTGTAATTACTGGATTATGAGAGCCTTAACCCAATCAATTAATTAATCCCTTGATATGGATTAACTGGGTGGTAACTGAAGGAAGATAGGGTATGGCTGGAAGAGGCAGGTTATTGGGGGCATGTCTTTGGGACATATATTGTGTATCTGTCCAGTGGAGTCTCCTTTTCTGCATTCCTGATCATCATGTGAGCTGCTTCCCTCCACCACACTCTTCTGCCATGATGTTCATCCAGACCTCAAACCCCAAGGAATGGAGCTGGCCTTCTATGGAATGAGACCTCTGACCGTGAGCCCCCAGATTAATTTCTCCTTCTCTAAAATGATTCTTGTGGGTCTTTTAGTTGCAGTAGCTAAAGAGCTGACTAAAAGAGTGGGTACCTTCAAAAGAATATTTACTGATTTTGGGATGTCCAAAAAAAGAGTAAGATCTTCCATAGAAGAACTGTATATGTGTGACAGCAACAAAGAAAAAGGAAAGAGGAAATTGATGTGACCGAACTTTTCTAAGATTGTGGCATAAGTTGAGTAATAAAGGAATAATTTGTAGTAGGCTGTAAGTCAACTATACATGCTTATACATTCTTTTGAATGTATAAATAAAAAGTTAATAGAGGAAAAGGGACTAATAATATTATTATATATATAACATGTTATATATATTATATGTTATTATATATATAACATATATGTAAAACATTATTATATATAAATATACATTTAATTTAAAAAAGAAGGCAAGGAAGGAAGTTTAAAAGAAACATAGGCTGATAGTAAGATGGCAAGCATAAGTCAATTTTAATTAATGTACATATTAAAGGCAGATTGAATAACTGTTCTTATCAAGAAACTAAAATTGTTAGACTATCTTGACAAAAATAACAATGTATTACTTAAAAGTGAAGTACTTAAAATCTAAGACAGAGATTTTGTGTAAAAATAAGAAAGCAAAACCAAATAAGCAGGAAAATGGGTAGTAAGGCAAGAATTATTACCAGAGAAAAATAGTAATATAAATAAATCTCTAATCCTAATGGGAAGTCTTAAAACACCTTTCAAAATAGCTAACACATGCAGAAAAGATTCTAGAGACTCCATTTGTAAAGAGTTTAGACATCTTCCCTCCCATTCTCAAAATAAGAAAAAGAAAGCTGAAAACACCCTTAATGCTTCCTAGTTTTATCAGAGAAACGTGGTCACAGGGTGAACTGTTCCTGGGAAATATTATAGATAGACAAAACAGAATCACACCTTATGTGGAAGCTGCTGGAAGCAGGAATAGGTAGGGTCATTTAAACAACGATGGGAGGATTGCTGGAGATTTAGTGTGAACAAGTTTGAGAATTAAAACTCCTGGGGGCCAAAATATATATATATATAGTACCCATTCAGGATGTCAGGAAAACATCCCTAACTTGAAAAAGAATATTCACAAAGAACCTACTACTAATATTACACTTAATTGTGAGAAACTAGATGCTATCACCTTAAGATTGAGAAGAAGAGGAGAATGTTACCTTCCATGGTTCCTATTTAATAATGTACTGGAAGCCCAAGTTAATGGAATATGACAAGAAAAGGAAATAAAAGGTATACAGTGTGTGAAAGAAGACATAAAACTGTCTCTCTTCGTAGACCACATGACTATTTGTGTAGAAAATCCCAATGCAATCCCAAATAAAATCTTGAGGGTACATGTTTGGGTAAACTGAAAAATGTGTTATAAAGTTGTTTGGATACTTGGCAAATTAAACGTTGGAGATGGAAAAAATTAGTGAAATTGAATATATAGTAACAGAAACAATAAAAAATGAAAAAATACTTTAAAATAATTAGATAATATATCAGTAAAATATGGGACATTTTCAAGTCATCAACTATATGTGGATTTGGAGTAATGAAAAGAAATGACAAAGAGCAATAATAAACAATTTGGAGAAATATTTACCACAATTCATACTTGATGAGAAGCATAAACTTGGGCATCCAAGAAGTTCAATCAACTCCAGAAATAAGAAACATAAGTAAAACTACATAGAGAGACAAATAAAATTGCTAAATGTAAGTGAAAAAGAGCAAGTAGTGGAAGGTCCTCCCCAAGGCAGGGGGACATATTCAAACAGAAGAATAAAAATGAAGATGATAGAAAATTTCTCATCAGAAGCAATGTGAGGCAGAAAATCTAGCAGATTTTAGTAATATTCTAAAATAAGGGGCAGGGGCATCCTCGAATTCTTCTTGAATTCTTGTTTAGTGAAAATATCAAGCCGCGCACAGTGACTCACATCTGTAATTCAGCTACTGGGGAGGCTGAGACAGGAAGATCAAGAATTCAAAGCCAGCCTCAGCAACTAAGTGAGGCCCTAAGCAACTTAACAAGAGCCTGTCTCAAAATAAAATATAAAAAGAGCTGGGGATGTAGCTCAGCGGTTAAGCATCCCTGAGTTCAATTCCCAGGACAAAAACCAAACAAATAAATAAAAGACGATGAAGAAAAAACTTCAAAACCAAAAATGTTTTCAAAAATGAAAAGATGAAAAAATTTTATCATTTCTGTATTACAAGAAAAGTCCTTCCAGCAAGTGTTAAATGATACCTGACTCAAACCTGGATGTTTTAAAGAAATGAAGAATACCAGCAATGCTAACTATATGGGTAAACATAATTTTTATTATTTAAATCTACTAAAAAGATAATTGACTAGTCAAAATAAATGTAGTAACAGCAAATTATGAGGTTTTTAACAAAGAAATAAAACATGAGACAATAATAATAACAATGAATGGGGGAAATAAATGGAAGTGTTTCACAACTCGTATCTTTACTAGATATGAAGTAGTACAATATCACTTAGATTGTGATAAAGATTTACACCATAAACTCTGAAATAACCACACAAGTAGTACAACAAAGAGTTATAACTAATAAGACCATAAAGGAGATAAAATAGAATTGCATAAAGTATCCAATCCAAAAGAAGGCAGAAAAAAAGAAAAAAATGGAACAGAGAACAGACGGGACAAATAGAAGTCAAAGAGCAGAATGGTATATATAAATCAAACCACACTCATAATTCTATTAAATATGCTAGGCCTATCCAGCCCAAATAAAAAGTGAAGATTGTCAGATGGAATTTTTTTAAAGAAAATCAACACCCAATTACATACTGTCTATAAGAAACTTATTTATAATAATAAAATTTAAGTAGAATAACAGTAAAAAAATACTATGATAATAGTGATCAAAAAGCTAGAGTGGTTATATAGCTATTAGATAAAGCATATTTTAGAACAAAGAATATTGCCAGGGTCATAATGACAAAGGGGATAAGTAAGTAAGAAGGCCAAAAAAAAAAAAAATCTAAAAGTTTGCACTCCTAAAAATAGCTTCAAAATACCAACCCCAAAAAAATTTTATGGAAGTATAAGATGAAAAAGATGAACACAGAATTATAGTTGGGTACCTCTCTCATTTCTCAATAGAGCAAATAGAAAATACTGAAACGTATATAATACTTGGACAACACTCTTAACCAATTTGACCTAATTGACTTTTACAAAGTTTTCCACCCAACAACAGCAAAACTCACATCTTTTTCTTGAGAGTAACAGATTACTTGTTCCCCAGATGTTAGTCAGTTATCAAGAAGAAAACTGTCGTGGCAACACGAAGACTGCGTCACCAAGGCTGACCTGGATAGGAATATACTGTGCAGCTAATAAGCCGGCCGCAGCCAAGGATGAGCCCCACACATATTCACATCTATTTGAAGACGGATGAGTATATGAGACCCCTTCCAACATGGAAGCCTCAGTGATCCTCTTCCTGAGTGGATTCCCATTTCCTTCCCTTTCCTCAAGACCTCTGTCAACAACGTCATCCGTTAGACCTAATAAATTGCATTTTGAAAACTATAACTGTGTCTCACTCATATTGCTTCTGAATAAGAAAAGGTCTTAAGAAAAAGGTGTGAAGGGATGGGCTAATGTCTATCAGATTTACTAGTAATGACATTTAGCCTATTACTTAGAAGTAGCTGGGATTTTTACAACACTGGACTGTCCCATTGCAGATTCAGTATTAGTGTATATGCGAGACACCACCTAGCAGTTGGTGCACTGTCAGAACGCAGTGTATAATATGAATGAACCAACAATATGTAGTGTTGTTTTCCAATTGCCAGAAATAATCAGCTGTGGAAGGGTGAAAATGGCAATGTAAAAATGGCAGTGCCTTCTCAATATTACATACAATAATTCACGTTTTGCAACCATATCCCATCTTTGGATATTGCATGCTCAAAGTCTTAGATCTTGAGGAAAGGATATTTTCACTCAGAAGGACCTCCTTGAATTACTAGTTGGGTGCTTTGGATATTCACACTATAGGACAAATATCCAAAAAATAAAAAACAAGGAGTTCCTGAGTTGCTAGGATAGTTAGTTCAGGCTCTTAAGGGTGAATAAAATTACAGCTCAATAGTGCTGTAATGGCTGGAGAGTATCTGTAGCTAAGGGATGCTCCCAACAAAAAAAGTTAATGGAAAATGCTGGCACCGTGGAGGGTGAAGCATTCTGAGTTCAGAAGCCTCAGGAATGAAAGACTCATCAGCTCATGGGGTGGAGTCTTGACGAGGTAACGTACACACTATGCACAAAAAGCATGGAATGGGTAGGTGAAGAAGGAAATTATAGATATGAGCCATGGCTTTTGATCTTTTAAAAAAATTAGAACTCAGATATTCAACAATATTTTTATTTTTCTTGCAATGTCATGCATACATATTAATTAATTTACAATTTAATTATTCAGAAATATATTGTATATATCCATTATCATTTTCTTCTTCTTTTCCTTTTCTTCACTTTTTGTTCTATTTCATTTCTTCATATGTTGAAAGTTCATGAAATATGTGTAGGTGCATTTTTGCACATGTCGACATGTCCATAATTGGAACATATCTTACAACCAATGGCACAGTTGTAGTTGTGGCTTAATGACAATATTCTTTTGTTTTGTTTTATGTGGGACAACATTGATAATGAGGCATCTTACAAAGAGTGTATTTGTTCAGTAAATAGGGTGTGTCGCCAGTGGTCATTTTTATAAATTGTATTAAAAATTACAGAAAAATCAAGATGGGATTATTGCTGTCATGCAGAGGGAATGAGCATCACACAGAAATACTGGACTCAGTCAGTAAATGAGTGAGAGTCTGTGAACTTGGAGAGAATGAAAGGTACTCTCATTGGTAAAGGATAGCTGTATTATGTCAGACTGGCTTGTGTAGTTCATGTTATATTATTTGGAAATATATGAATATGAATTTGGAAAGAGGGTAAGTGTTATTGTGCAATCATTAGATTAGCTACAGTGGACGTTGGCCATAGGTACCTGTCTAAAATAGTTTGCCTTTCCAGTCATTGTGAATCCTATCTTTTTCAGGTGAAGCACTAAATCTACATGTTTCAGATACTTGGACTAGACAGGTTGCTGGACACCAAGCAGAGGCACCCAAGAAACAAGAAAGACAGAGTAGAGAATAGAAAATTTGAATAACTCATGCGGTAAGGGAAAAATACTGTTAAGTTACAAGTGGTAACTTGTAAGCTGTAAGACCATCTCAATGATCCCTTGCTTGGAATTCACACTATCAAGGTATTCGATGGGGATTATTCTAAGCTGGAGATGAATGAGGATAGGAATGGTAGAAAGTCAGTAGGATAAACAGTGTGGGGCTCTAGGAAAGCAATTTGAAGTATTTATTTATAGGATATAGGATAAAGTTTTAGGCTCAAAAGCCAGAAAAAATGGAATGGTGAGGATAATAGGCAAAACTTGTGAGAGAGAAAAAGGTAGAGCAAGTCACACACACTCAGAAACACAAATTCTGCACAAACAGCTTGCTTTAATGACACCTTCACATTGGGATCGCTCTTTCGTCTGCAGTCAGCTTCCTTGCTGCTATTGGCAGTGGGTACTGTAAGTCATACACTCAGGGACATGTTGACCCTGGGAAGAAGAAGTGAATGAGCAAATTTCCCTTCCTCTCTCATGTTGGAATTATCTACCTAATTGTTTCCAAAGAAAAATTTTACCCATTGTTTTATCCTCCCTTTATACATCCTAATTTAAATTAAGCAAAGTTTCTAGAGTGCATAGCCCTTGCTTCAGCTGATA
Organism: Aplodontia rufa; assembly: GCA_004027875.1. Taxonomy (NCBI): domain Eukaryota; kingdom Metazoa; phylum Chordata; class Mammalia; order Rodentia; family Aplodontiidae; genus Aplodontia; species Aplodontia rufa. Next base: position 36,881 of record PVKS010014677.1, read on the forward strand.
GATGCCTAGAAAATCCCCTAAGAATCCTTTCTCATGGCTTTTGTAGTGTTTACGCTGAAATGGGCAATTCAAGGTTAAGTTCACAGAATGCTTTCCTGGAATAAAGTCAGAACAAAGTACAAAGATGTACCTTAGTTAATTTCTGCTCCAAACTGCTTTCATTCAGCTAAAGTATGATCAGTTACAAAATAAAAACATAAAGAAGACCTATCCCATTGAAATCAGGGTCTATGTTTTCTCCCTTCATATCAAAATGGGCTATGTTGTTGCTTTGACCAAAAAAAGTGGAAGTTGCCGTTCTGGGCTCAGGACTTGAAGGATCTAACAGCTTCTATTCTTCTCTTTTGGAATACTTGTTCTTGATCATCTGAATCTACATGTAAGAAGTCTGAGGGGGTGGGAGTGAAGAGAAGGTGCTGGGGAGGAGAGGAATCTTTCTATCCCTCAGTGGTCAGTGGATTCATCCATTTAGTGAATTAATCCATTAAAGAAGTCAGAGCCCTCATGATCCAATCATTGTCCAGAATTCCCACCTCTGAACCTTGCTTCATTGGAGACAATGCTTTCAATACACAAGCTTTTTTTGGGGGGTGGGGGAGTGTGTTCCAGATCCAAACCATAATAGATCGGACTATGAGGCAGGCTAGCTATGCACTGCTTACCAACTTGAACACATTTATGTGCAAGAAGTTATATCAGGTAGGCTTATTATTTTCCAGACAGGTGGTAAGGGACAAAGCAAGAGTAGAATTCAACGTGAGCCTGACTGCCAGAGCTCCAGAAATCCGCCTGGTTTGGCAGAGTCCCACTGTGAGTGCCCAAGGCATTTCCTCCCTAGTTTCAGTTGCGACATTCCCCAAGAGGGAACCCAAGCCTGGCTTCCTCAGGCAGTTCTTCCTCATCTCAGGATATCATTCGTAGCATGCTGGAGATTATTCTTGAGAACTTCAAGCAAGGAAGGGGAAAGAACTGGGTTGGACTAAGTGCTCCCTGTCCTGCCCCTGAAGGGGCTCAGCCAAGCCCAGCTTCCCATCTTTTCTTCCAGAACTCTGCAAGGGAGGCTGTCCCTGGCCTTCCATACCGTCCAGAGCCACCAGCTGAGCATCATCCAATGACCCTCCCAGTCAGCGCCATCCGAAAAAAAATTTCTAACCACATTCTGCCCAAATGCCTAAAACACAAAATCATGGATATAATTAAATGGTTATTGTTGGTTTTTCTTGTTGTTTGTGTTAAAGAGAGAGGGACAGTGAGAGAGAGAAACAACTTTATTTAGTTTTTCACATGGCCTTAATTGCTCCAACACTCAGTTGTGTACTTGGTGCTGGGGTTTGAACCCGGGTCCTTGTGCTTGCCAAGCAAGCGCCGAAACCGCTGAGCCACCGCTCCAGCCCTAAATGGTGGTTGTTTTAAGCCACCAATTTTTGCGATAGTTTGTTACGAATTCATAGATCCTCAGAATAAGAACTATGGCTGAAAAGTCATGTGCAAACACTATTTTTACAAATTTCCATAATTTTTCCTTAATTTACTTCATAATTTTAAAGCTGCCTTCTGTTCTTTTTGGTGAGTACTTTAAGAATTGTCGTCCCTTAAGCCTCTCTGTTAAGGAACTAATGATCTGGAAACACAAGCAATGTTCATTTGGGAGATTCCCTCTTAAAGAATCAATAAAATGAGCAATTTTTTAAATTAAAAATAATACAAAATACAAATCTTTCTGTCCTCTTGTTCTCACTCTTATTTTATCTACTAAGTAAAGTATTTAAGTAAAGCATAAATATTCCAATGTTTTATAGTTATTTGAGCACATTTTTTCTGCCTATTTTTTGAAGACGATGGTAACCCTCCTCCCAGTGGCTGTATTACCCGCTTAGTCCACCCAATGACTACTGGACAGAGTGGGTGAAGCTATTTGTGGATCCATAAAGCATTTGGGATCCTCCTGGGTGAAATGTGGTGTTTGAATTATAAGACCATTATCATTAACAATTGGCAGGAGGCTCCTCTCATTTCTCCTGGAGAGATTACAGGGGTTGAAAGATGTTGCTCTTAATCACCACGCTGACCTCACCTGACAGAAGCTTGCTCTAATGCAGGAAAGCCCACTCCTCGGCTCCCCAAGGTCCAAGCGTCCCTTTGGTCTGAGCAGCTGGGGCTCAGCCCAGGGTGAAGAAATGAAATTCTTTAGCTAGACAAAATGGTTATGACAGTTGGTGATCATTACCCAGAATATTGCTTCAGGGGAATTAGATATGAGAAATGTCATAGAAGGAAAAAGAGATAAAGTTAGGTCAGCTTCCATAATCAGCTTAATCAATCTGTACACATATGCCAGACATTCTGGCACATCTATGACCCATGGTTAAGTTGACATTTCATTACACAATAGATGCCACTTTTTAGTTATTTAGTAAGTAACAACAACCATAAATTGTAGCATGCCTGCTATGGGGTAGGTGCTCTCTATAAACCTTCTCTCATTTAATCATTGTAGTAGTTATACAATTGGTAAGTATTTCTCATTATACAGATAGGTAAACTGAGACTTGAGAGAGGTTTAGCAACCTATTCAGGATTACACACGTAAGGAATGTCACCGGGTGGCACATGTGGGGGTGTAGCTCAGTGGTAGAATACTCCCCTTGAATACATGAGGCTGTGGGTTTCATTCCTAGAACTTAAAAAAAAAGTGAAATAGAAAAAAAAAGAAAACGAAATGGCATAAGTAGGAATCAACCACTTTCTGATATACAAGTTGCTGTTCTTTCCATATGTACATAGTAAATTTGTAATACAGGCAAAGAATTTTGATTCATCTTCTTAAAAAAAAACCCCAGATGAGTGAGTAAATAATAACCAGCAATATAAGATCATTGGAAGAAAAATATTTTTCTGTAGTAAACATTGTAAAAATATTCTTTTTTGCTAGTAAGGAGATAGTGATTCAACATTGAAATGAATACTTGAAGAACATAAAAGCAGTAACAAAATATTTTCCAACAGAATACTTACTGCTGTCCAGGACTCTTCGTAGTGCTTATACATTAACTCTTCCATCCGTCACAATGACTTAATGAAATAAGCATTATTAATAGCTCCATCTTACAAATAAGGACACAAAGGCACTGAGAGGCTAAGTCACGTGCCCAATTTGACACAGTCCTAAGGTAGCAAAGCTGGGCTTAGTCAGTCCAGCCCTTGATCTCTAACATGTTGGTCAAAGTTTGAATCCTAGTACTACCATTTTCTAATTTTTGAACCCCAGGATAATACCTAAGTTTTCAGAGCCGTGATTTTTCATACATAGGACATGGCTGGGAGAGTTGCACATTTAATACATCAATGGCACCAGAGTCATGCCTGGCCCACAACAGGTTCTCAACGAAATTAGTTCCTTTCAATTTCATGACTAGCCCCACACACCATACTCCTCTCTTGTTCTTGCTCTTCCCTCTTCCCTCATTCTCCCCCCGTTTAGTTGATTAGTGCTCCCCATGTGCTTCAGCATAGTTTGTATCCACAAAGACATTAGGGCTGGCACCCTGCCTTCCATCTGGGGGTGCTGCCAAGAGCCACAGGGCTGGGTGCTTGGAGACTTGGCCACCCTCCTTTCCTTCCCCCTTCATCCAAGGCAATGCCACTGAAGGTCATTTCAGTATGAAGTGTGATTGAGGTCCTGGGGTGAGAAAATATCTGTTGCTCTAAAGATCAAAACTAGTGCAATGGAGAGTTCAAGCAAGTCCCTGCAGGAAACACTGGTACTGGAACCCGGGTCGCTCCAAGTCTGCCTATTTGGTGACAACACCATTGTCATAAAGTCTGCTTTTGGATATGAATGCATGAGACTGAAAGAACCAGAGTGGATGAAACATCAGCTGGGCTGGCTCAGTCCTTATTTCTTTCATATCCCCCTTGTCAACAGTTTGAAAGTGAGATGGCTAATTTTGTGCCTGACAAGAAAGGACGGATCATTTTCTCAGATGCTGTTACCAGCAGAGTCAGAGCTGGTACACTCTCTAAGGGGGTCCCTGAACCACAGGTTACTGGCAGGCAGACAAACACTCGCTGACAGCCATTTGTGACCAACTATGAAACACCATCTGCTGTGGTTTGGGGGGAGGGACAGCTCCAGCAAGTGAGAGCCACTGTAGAGTCCTTTGCCGGTGTTAACTCAGGGCAGCCTCTAGGTAGCCACAAAGGAAGACCACGTCTGAACTCCTGGACAGCGAGGGTCACCCAGATTCCAATGAACATAAATGTTAGAGTGTTAATGGTTTTCTAGAAGTGAAAAAATTTGAATCCATCTTTCTATTACAATGCAAACATTAAACAACTGAATCCAGTCAAACAACATTGCAAAGTGAATGCAGTACAGAACCGAATAAAGTTCCTTGGGAGATTCAAGCCAAATTGTACTTAGATATCATCAAAAGGATAATGAAGACTGGACTAGACTAGTAGAAGTCTGATGGTTTAATAAGAGATTTTTTAAAAATCTTACTATTCATCTATTGTGGGGAGGAGCTGGAAATTTCTGGAAGGAGGGTCTGCTTTATAATTGAGGATTATATCAAGAGCGGTGTACTTATTTCTCCCAAATAATGGAAGCAAAAGACTCTTTCCTGGGAGAAAGACCTCAGGTCTTTCAGTCACTTAGGGGAAGGACATCTTGCTTGTTAACTTTAACAAGGCACACAGCCAGTGATACGTGCCAACCCTCTCCCTCTCTGGTTGGAAGTCTGGATTTTCATTTTTAGGAGTCTTAATTGTCCTGTCTCATGATTAAGTAATGAGAGTTGGCATCAAAGTATCTGAAGTTTAGCTGATCTTGCATTTATCCTTATAGGCCTAGGGAAGATCATAAAACAAAATGTTTGAAAGCCAAATGTACAAGCAAATGTAGATGGATAAATAGATACATACACACATACATAGATGCTTCAGTCACAAAATTCCAGTTATTGATTCTGCTTGAATTCAAGGGTCTTTGCAGGGTTACCAGGTTTACAAACGGCAGTATTTTATTCAGACTAAAATACCTGAGTTCTGCCTAGCCCCTAACTATCTAGCTGCCAGCATCTAGCTCCTTGCAGAAGAAGTCAGCGCATTACTCCATCATTCTGGCTAACACCTATTGGAATGTCCATGCCTATGTCCTTTCAAAGTTCTTAAGACAGACGAGACTGTGGATGTGTGTCTTTGCATTTTAATCTTCTAGAACAGAAGAGGAGCTGCTGTTCAGAGGCCGAAATCCAATAACCATGAGCAAAGACTCCAGATTATCCCTGAAATCTGTGCCTCCGAGAGAGGGGAGGGATAGAGGTGGCAGCCCAGGCCTTTATGAATCCCATTACACCAAAGCATGGGGATGACCTGTGCATGGGAACATAATACATCGGTGAGGGAGGATGAAGGGAAAAGATTTAAATGTGCTTTCACTTATGGCTGTGCAATATGAAAAACAAATCTAAACATTTGTCTGTAGAATCAGGTGATGATTGGCTGTCTGCTGTCTCAGGGGGAGCAGGGAAATGGTCCATGCACCTGCCACCTAATTCAGTTTAAAACCTGACACATTTAGCAAGAGTGGGCTGGCATAATGAAGTTCATTCAGGCTGTCATTGGAGTCAATAACTTATCCCCAACTGCTTTTGTTTCAGCAGCGGCAGAGCCTCTGATCGGGCTGAGGTACTTATTCAAGTAAAATTTATTTTCAATTGCCGGCCATAATGCCAGGGGCACAAGACTGGCTCTGACAGGACCTTTTGCTCAAGGCTACACCATTGTTAAAGTTTGTGCCTATTGTCTGGGGTCTTTGATCTGTCAAAGCTGCTTAACAAGCTGGTAAAAAACTGTTTCAGATAACAGGTGTGTCCTTTGAGGGCACAGGGACATTTTTCAACTCCTTTAAAGGACTGGTTTGAGAATTGACTAAAATTTACAAGCTGGTTGGTGGTGATATATGTAAAGTGATTTTAAAACAAGAAAGTGAGATGTAATGTCTTTACTTCCTTGACTTTTCTACAACAAGAAATCTTTTTGAATGAAAGATTTAAGAGACATGTTTGTTTTGTTATTTTTTTAATCAAGTCAAGTGTTAAATTATTTATATGTAGATTTGCATGGAATTAGGCCAAATTTCAACATACACCAGAGGTATGAGAGAGACTGGAGTGTCCATAGAAAGGTCTGCGAATGGTGGATGGTCTCCCAACGACACCTGAAAATTCAAACATCTCCTATTTGCTGGGAAGGTCCACTTGACAGCAAATGGATGAGCTTTCCGAGAGACAATTGAGAATACTCCCTTCCTGACTCTCATGCCAGAAAAACTAAGATTAGACATTATGAACGTCTCTTTGGAAGTCATGTCATTTCTTCCTGTTAGCTTCAGGATCACCCTCATATTTATTTGAGGGGCATACATTCTCAGCTGCCTCTTTCCAAGTCTGTCGTAAACTGATTTCCTCCTCTTCTATGGCAGTGATTTTGTTTTGGCTGAAGATTAATGGGGCTAAAAAGAGGTGGGGCTTGAACCAGGGGACACAGTTGGGTCATTTGCACTGTTCATCTACATAAAGCTGTCTTACTTTGCCAAACCCCCTTTAGCCAAGAGTAGAAATTAGAGTTCACCTTCCTCCTGCTTGCAAACTTGGACAGAATGACCTCCACCAGACACTTAACTTTCCAGATAATTCTAAATTGCTTTAGAACTCAGATGGCTAAAGTTCAAGGACCAGCCAGGATCTCTTGAGTTCCACAACCATCTCTGCAAGAAGGAATCAAATGAAATTAATCTAAAATAATTATTCATTAGTTTTCTTCCTAAAATGTTACGATTGAATGCAACTATTAAACCTAAAGGAAGTTTTTTCTTTCTTAAGAGAGGAGATTTTAAAGAGAAACAAAGCAAGAAATTTATACTTTAAAAAGTCTTTTAAAGCATGTTTCTTATTCTCCATGCTCCCCGCAAAAGCAGAAGGAAGACAGGCAGCATGTCTACTCCATGTACAGAAGCCCTCACTACATACAAGAAATTTCTTTCTACATGTAAGTATTTAAAATGCTTATGAAGACATCCTCAATCAACTGGAAAGGGAAGGGAGAATCAATAAGTCATTTTGGGGAATGCAGTTATTCATGCAAAGAGAAAAATCAATTTTGTTCTCACCCTGCACCATACCAGTAAATAATTCCCAGGTGGAAGCACTGGAGCTTGAATATGGGTGGAGGTTGTTTAAATGTGGGCAATTTATTTGTTTCTTTAAGCATCATCCATAACTATTGCTCATTCATAAAATGGAAATGCCAAGAGTGCTTTTAAGATTAAGTATAATTTCTTGGTTAGTACTAGTTTTTATAATTGAGTTCCATTATATAATTACTATATAAAAGGTCAATGAATATCAATATTCTGGGTATAGGAGGCCTTGCTAGAATGTGAAAGTGATCAGAAATAAACAAATTCATGGATATAATTGCATATAACTGTAAAATCCTCTATGCATTAAAGAAAACAAAAATTAAAAAACAAATGACAAGCTAGGAAAGATACTTTATTTTTTATTCATTAAATATGAGCTTACAATTAGGAGGGAATCATTATCAAACAATCAAGAACAAACGTATAATCACAGAGCAAGCCAAGGCTGATGCCATTCCATGGTTTCCTCCCTTGGGTTCCCTATGGTTCCATTTTCCCCCGATTAAACCTCTGTGTTAAGTGGACTTCTCATGGAAGTCAAAAGTTTAGGAAAGAACATCTCACAAATTAATTAGTAAAATATTAAGGTTCCAACAGATAATTATTTGTTAAAAAATATATACTGACAATTCCTGTAAAAGGAAATACTCTTTTATTTTAAAGAATCCTAACACCAGAGTATAATTTCTGCAACGGTCAAGGAACTTTGCAAATGTTTGCTGTGGTATCTCCACAATCTGGGGCAGAACACAATGCATAACAGATGCCCCCCAAATCTTCATTATTTAATAGAAGAAAATCCTCTTTGCTACCAAAGAAATACAATTTTAAGTAGATAAGAAAAATAATACCAGGTAGAAAAAAGCTGCACACCAATTTTTTCTTATTTTACCCAATTTATAGTAGCAAAACATCAAGAAACACTAAATATACAGACGTAGAGAAAAGATGAGTTTGCATATTGTAACAGCCAAAGGATAATTGTTCTGATTTAAACATTCCATGACGTTCTAGAGACCTAAGGCACAAAACACTCTTCATGGACTTTTTTTTTTTGCTATTTTCACAAGAATTGGGTCCAGGGTCCAGTGTAAAGCTAAGGCCATGGTAGGGAGGTGTCAGCAGTGGCCTTTTTCCAAGCCTTTCCCAATTCAAGAGTAGGCAGGAACAGGAACCAATGCTCACCTGAGCTCAAGTCTAAGGAGGATTAAAATGGGTGAGAGTCGTGGGTGATGCCTTAGATTCTGCAAATGCTAAGGTATAGCAGCCTCCCTGCCGCCTTCCTCAGGTTTGATACCTGGGAGGTTTGATTATCGAGAGGAAATCAAATATTTTTTATCAAATTATATCATAATAAATATTGTAAAATGCTTTCCTTAAAAAAAAAAAGTTTTCTTCTTATATCACTCCTCCCCATTCACCCACCCCACCACAGGGAATAAACAAATAAATAAAGGAGACTCTGTTTGGATCAAGCAAGAGAATGCATAATCAGTGCACAGTGGCAAGAGAAACAGCAGAGGGCTCACGGTTGGAAAAGAATCCTAGCTCACTGGGTGCCCTAGGGCAGTGCTGCTGCTCTACTGGAGTTCCTCAGACCCTCCCTCCTGAAGGGAGGTACCTCAGGGCCTCACCAGGGGGCTAAACTTAGAGTGAGGGCGCTGGGCTGAATAGCACTATACACTGAAAGTGTCCCTTTCAAAATTGACTTTGAAACGCATGAAGAGGGGGACTGTCTCTGGGAGGTGATTAAAGCAGGAGACCTCTGCCTCTCCAATGAATTAGTGTCTTACAAGAGGGCTGGAGGGAAGTAGCTTAGTTGTTTTTTTGTGGGTTTTTTTTTTTTTTTGTAAACCTCCCCCACCCCAGTTCTTTCCATTATGTGAGAACTCCGTGCTCATCCCTCCTGAGCACACAGTGACAAGCTGCCATCTGGATGTGAATATCAGACCCTCACCAGACACCAAATGCTGGTATCTTTATCTTGGACTTACTGGCTTCCAAAACCATGAGAAATAAATTTCTGTTCTTTATAACTTTGCTGGTCTCAGATATTCTGTGATAGCAGCACAAATGGGTTAAGACAAATGGTGCCCCTCCAAAATTCATCTCCACAAGGAACCTGTAGATGTGATCATATTTGGAAATAGCATCTTAACTTTGATGCAATCAAGTTAAGATGGGGTCATGCCGGATTAGAGCGATTTCTATACTAATAACAAGTGTCTTTATAAGAGGAGGGAAATTTGGACCCAGAGGCACAAAAAAAGAAATGAAACCCTGTGGAGATGGGAGCACAAACTAGAGTCATGCTGATATAAACCAAGGAATTCCTGGGACCGACCTCCAGAACCTACAAGAAGCAAGGAGGAATTTGGGTTCTTCCTCAGAGCCTCTGGAGGGAGCACAGCCTGACAACACCTTGGTTCAGAACCATGGGAGAATAAAATTTTGTTGCTTTAAGTCACCCAGGGTATGAGACTTTGTTACATCAGGTAAAATTAGTACCAGTCTGGAAACCAGTGCAGTAGGCATCAGGAACAACTAGAAAAGATGTAAAACCAGGCACAATAGGACATGGCAGGTGGTTAAGTGCTACACGTGTGATCTACTTAGCATTACAGTAGGAAGTTAGAAAATGCATGTTGGGGATTGAGTGGATTGTAATGCCTCTTGGCACCTGGCCTTTGCTAACCTCAGCATCGCTGCAGCTTGCCTTGCTCTGCTGTAACTCCCTGGCCACCCAGGGATTCTAGAATCCAGCTGCATTAAGACATTGTGCAGATCCTTTCTGCTCTTTTTGGCTCCTGGGCCTTTCTCTAGGTTGTTCCTGATGCCTTGCCTCTTCACCTGCCTAGCAGTCAGTTGACATACCTCCCTACACTCCCTCACAGGGCTCTCAGCCACATCATCCTCCTTCCTCTGCACCCTCAGAACCCAGTGCAGTGCCCAGGGGGTGCAAGGCTCATTGAATGAGTGACCGATTAGAGCAAGCAAGTTGCCAAGACACCTGATGATCCTCTGCACACAAGACCTCATCAAAGTGCTGCTAGGGAGAATGGACACAGAAGCAGTGTCCTGTAGGTTACCACTGACAGGACACCTAGAAGATGGAGAGGGAAGTCAAATAAACAGATCAGAATACATTTATGAAGATCCAGGATGGCTCTGGGAACATTAGCTTCAGAGGAAACAACACTCTCTCTCCTCACTTAGGGAACTATTAATCCTGTGTTGCCAAACTATTGAGAGACTTCATGAAACTACATTGTGTGCCACTCATTAAAAATAGACACTATTGGGATTGGAGTGGTGGCTCAGCGGTTACAGCACTTGCCTCGCCTGCGTGAGTACGCGAGTTTGAACCCTAGCACCACATACATAACAAAGTGTCAGAGGAATGAAAGTCAGATGAAAAACTAAATAAAAATTGCTTCTCTGTCTCTCTCTCGTCCCCTGCCTTTAAAAAAAAAAAAAATAGACACTGTTGGGCTGGAGCAGTGGCTCAGCGGTTACAAAGTGCTGGCCTTGCACGTACAAGTCCATAGGTTTGAACTCCAGCACCATATATACAATGAAGTATCAGAGCAGCAAAAGCCACATGAAAAACTAAATAAGATTGATTCTCTCCTTCTCTCTCTCCTCTCTCTCTCTCTCTCTCTCACACACACACACATACTATCCCTCTCTCTTAA
>PVKS010014678.1:0-48098 GCA_004027875.1 Aplodontia rufa
ATCAATGAATAATCTTTTTCCTTTAACAAAAGCCTTAGATTAGTGAACTAGCTTGATAACACATCTCCGTTATCTTATTTATGACCTGTAATTTCTGAAGACTGATTTAAAGTATATTGTCTCTTTAAATAATATTAAATTAGACCTCAGTCATCTGTTTCCTGTCACTTCCTATTATTTTGTACTTGTTCATCAATCCTTGGGGGAAATTAGAGTGTGTGTAGCTCTCTGATATACATAATGCTCAGTGAGGGCGTGGCCAGGAGGTTCCTCTCCTCCCCATGGCACTGACATTTTCACCCAATCTCTAGACCAGATTCTGTCCCTGAGAAGTACAATGTTTGTGACTCTTGAAAAAGTAATTTAAAATTAAGCTCCACATTTTAAATGTATACATCTGCTTTTACACATTTTTAAATGTAGTCTTTTTATCATTGTTGTTCTTTATTTTATGGCTCATTGACAAAGATTTTTATGGTTCAAGTATTAACCATTGTTCCAGGATTTTTATCTCAGTAAATCCATGTGCGAATTACCCTATTTTGTAATAGCCTGGGGATTTATATATGCACACATTTCTAATTATGGAGCCATATTGTTTGCAACAGTAGAATGCAAAGAACAAGTCCCCTTGTGGTCACTTGGTTACCTTACCCTATTTGGGTGAAACAACTCTTTTTTTTTTTTTCTTTTGTTTTTAGTTTTTTGTTTCCAGGGAGGAACTCATTGCCTTGGCCATAAACAACTCTTCTTTTTCACCATAAAGTAATGTTTTTCATCTATCTTTTCTTTAATGTAGGATTTGTCCCATAGTGAGTGAATGATCTTTGTAAAATTGCAGAATTTTACAGAGCTCAAAATGAAACTCTGTCTGACCCAAACCATTCCCTAAAGAAAACTGTTATTAACATTTTCTAGGCACATTCATATATATACTATCTATGTACATACATATACACTATGTATGTACATATATATACAACATAAATGCGCAGTTTAAACCCATACTTTCCCTTCATAGCAGTAATATATTCTGTAACTTGTTTTGTTATTTACTGTACCACAGTCTTCTTTCCATGTCAGCACATAGAACGAGGCCATTTGTATTGACTACAAATTTCACTGTTAGGCTTTGGAGATGAAATGAACACTCATTTAGATGTTAAACCAGTAGATGAATAGACTCAGAATGCAGGCAAGAATTAAAACCTAGTCTCCCTTTTACTATTGATCAGGGTACATTTGAGAAGGTGATTTTGATGTGAGGTTAAAATAGCCCCTGAATTGAACTAATCCACCAGCCTGAGGTGAAGTGATTGAAGAACTGTATGCCTCCTCTGGAGGATGGCAAATCACTTCACTGCAGAAAAGTATGCCAAGTAGAGAGAGAGAGAGAGAGAGAAAAGAAGAAGAAGAAGAAGAAGAAGAAGAAGAAGAAGAAGAAGAAGAAGAAGAAGAAGAAGAAGAAGAAGAGGAGCAGGAGGAGGAGGAGGAGGAGGAGGAGGAGGAGGAAGAAGAAGAGGAAGAAGAAGAAGAAGAAGTGAGGGTTGAGGGCTGGGCTTTGTATACACAGCTGCACCCATGAGCCTTTCTATGTCCTGATCACCTCTATTAGGGACAGAAAGAAAGTTTGAACCTTCTTCCTGGGGGGGCAGAGGCATTCAGAAGGGTTCTCTCTGAACCCTTGACTACATCTTACACCACACTTATTTGTAACTAATGATGGGCATTAGGTTGCTTCCAATTTCTGTTGTAATGAATATTGCTGCATGGCCATTAACATTCTTGGGTACAAAGTTTTGCGCACTTCCGCTGGTAATACTGAGTATGAACTCCTAGAATTAGAATCATTGAAACAAAGAATATGCACATTTTCCTCCAGATATTGAGTAATAAATAGCTCGAGGTTTGTGCCTGTTTCATTGTATCCAAATATGAATTAATGTCATTTTCTTGCATCCTTACTTTATCTATCAACCTGATAGATAAAAAGTTGTATCATTTAGAAAATTGTTGATTAATGATTAGTGAAATTGTATAAATTTCTATGTGCTTACTAATCACTTGAATACTTCTTATAATTTGCTCATACATATTTTTGCCTAATTAGCTCTGTTCATCTTTTTTTTATTAAGTTGTAAACATTTGTTATGGGTTAGTGTATTTAAATTACCATTTCATGTAGAAATATAATGCATTTTCTATAAGTTTGTCATTTGTCTTTAAATTTTCTAATGACCTTTTAATGTATAATAGTCAAATATCTATTCAATTACCTTTGTAATTGTTATGGTTTGAATGTGAAGTGTCCCCCAAAAGCTCACATATGAAAATCCAGGAAGGCTGAGATGAAGTGATGTGGTTATATGCAACAGCCTTAATCTAATCAGTGGGTTATCCCCTGATAGGGATTAACTGGCAACTGAAGGCAGACAGGGTATGGTTGGAAAAGGTGGGTCAGGGGACATGCCTTTGGGGTATATATTTTGTATCTGTCATGGAGTCTGTCTCTCTGCTTCCTGAAGTCATGCCTTAACCCCTTTCCCTCTGCCACACACTTCTGCCATGAAGTTGTTTCACTTCGAGCCCCAAGGAATGGAGCCAGCCTTCTATGGACTAAAACCTCTGAAAACATAAGCCCCTAAATTAACTTTTCCTCCTAAAATTGCTCTTGTCAGGTCTTTTGGTTGCAGCAATGAAAAATCTGACTAAAACAATAACTTTTTAGAAATAGTTTTTTAAAAATTAAATTACACTAACAAAATTTACACATTATATATTCATTTATTCATGGGTGTATTTTCTGCTATTATTTGTATTTTGAAATTGAGTCTTTAATTCATATGAATTTAGTTTTGTAGTTATGTCAAGAGTATATTTATATTTTAACTACTATAAAATTAATTCGTTTATTTTTATGTTGTGAATACAGAAAAGAATTACCTACCTGTGCTTAGTTTTCTTTTTTTAAAATCTTATAATTTTTAAAAAGAGATAGTTAATTTTTTTCATGTGATTTTTGTTTTTCCTTTATTTATTTGTATATGCAGTGCTGGGGATCAAACCCAGGACCTCCCATACGCCAGGCAAGCATGCTACCACTGAGCCACCTTTCCAGCCTTTAATCTTATATATTAATTACCCTGGTGGTTTACATATTTCAGGAAACTTTGTGTTGAAATTAAGCTATATGACTACATATGGAGATCCTGTTATGATATCCTGTAAGAGAACATACAGAAAGAAAAAGTCTACCATCACAAGCTTGTATGCAGGAGGCTTTAAAAATATTGAAAGTGATTATTCCATTGGGATTTTTCTGAGTAAAGAATAAAGTATCTGGTTATATCCATAAGTAATTAACTCACATAATCTTTATTCAATAGCATGTTTGATTAATTTCACATTGTAATTAACTTTCAAATCCAAGGCCTCACAACTTAAGACAGTGGAGGTGGGGTAGGGAAATGAGGGAAATAATAAAAACAATCTTGGTGGTAGGACTGTGGATTGTACTCATTGATTTTAAAGATGTGATTGTGTATATATCAGTATTTGTTTCTGACATAGATGGTCTTAATAAATAAAAGAGTAAGTAAATCCTAGTCTGGCCAGTTGAGGCATAATATATTCTTTATTATAATAATTGTCATTATACACTGATAGATTTTTATAGTGAGGATAGCTTGAATAATGTCTTACAAAAAATACAAAAACTTGAGCATGTGAGGATATTCTAGCTCCGATCCCCAAGATCGGTGTGATTTATAAAGGCAAATTCTTGAATATGCTCATTGCATTATGGAGGATGATTATCTATAGATGATAAGAATTTCTTTGTATAAAGTTTGTCATAAATTCTTTCTGAAATAGCTCATGGATCAACCAAGCATATTAGCAGGCTTCCTGAGAAGTTATGCAACTTGCCTACTTAGGGTAAAAGAATGAACTACAGAGGAATATAGAGATATTCAAATTCAGGGAGGCAGTAGAATTCAGAGGCTGAGTCAGACTTCCTGGGTTCAAATCCCTACTCTGCCTCTTGTCTTGGACATACCTTTCTTGTGCTTTAGGTTTTATGGACTAAATGAAGATATCTATATAGTTCTATGAATATTAATGAAATCATATAAGAAAAGCTCTGGGAACAGTGCTTGATCCATTCTGAGATCCACAGTAGGAGCCCAATAAATACTTGGATCAAGTCTTGGATCATTAAAATAAATTAGAGAGGGGTTAGGGTAATAGCTCAATAGTGGAGCACTTGACTACCGTAGCCCTGGATTTGATCCTCAGCACTTGGGAAAAAAGCAGGGAAGGCCAGTGAGTTCTGGCAGCCTGAGGAACTAGCATATCAAATGTTTGCACAAACTGTATTTGAAGGATCAAGTTCTTGAATAAACTGAACTTGAAGAATAGTTGACTTCAGGGTGTGGGGAGACTCAGACTTATTGAGTTCTTTCTGTGTGGCAGAAGCTGGTAGAAATTTATCCTTGCTCATTTATTAAGAATGAAAGTGAGAGAAGAAATGATTCTACTATTGCTGGTCTAACTCTTTGATTTCTTTATTCCAGTCCCTCTGAACTCATTGTCTCGTCGTCTCTTTCTTGGACTTCGCTGTTTCTTTTCTCATTCTTTTTCTGTTTTTTAAAGAGAGAGGGACAGAGGGGGTGGGGAAATGGAAGATGTCACCTACTTCTTTGGCCTGAGCCCAAAATATTGGCTCCATTTACTGAAATAAAGAAACCTGGAGGTGAGGTAAGGGCTGTGCCATTAGTCAAGCAAACTGAATAGGCAGTCAGGTAGACAGAGAATGGATCTTAGTGAGAGAAACAAGTTTAATTATTATTAACATGAAGATAGTACTTAAAGCCATAGGAATAGTTGTGATCAAAGGTAATAAGAAAGACAAAAGGCAGATGACAGAACTTGAAATTCTCCAATGTCCAGTGACTTGGTAAAGGAAGGGTTGAGTATAGAAGCTGAAAAGGAATAGGTGATTGTTAAGGTCCAGAGTTCAGAGAAGAAAACTTTTAAGAAAGAGTAAATGATGAAGCATCCAAATGCTGCTGAGAGTTAAAGTGGGAAGACAATGAAGGATTACCTTTGGCCTTGACTAGATGGTGGCCATTTGTAACCTTGATAAAAACCCTTTGTGTGGTGTGGTAGGATTGAAAAACTGAGCTGAGTGAGTTAACAGAAGTGGAAAATAGGGGAAAGGAGTTGCATCAGATAGTTTCTTCAAGAAGTGTTGAAGTAATCAGAGCAGAGGAGGAGTGAATGGTGATGGGAGGATTTCTTTAAGTGAATGATATTGAGGCATGTTTGCCTACCAAATGGCAATAATCAGATAAAAGAGGACAAACTGATGTTGTACAAGATCTTTTGTTTACTTTCAGGAAAACAATCCATTCAACCAGTAGTAAGGAAAAGGTTGGAAGCCTTGAGCATAGATGTAGGTGGACTGTGAAAGGGGTGATGGAAGAAGAGGTAGTCCTTATTTGGTTACCTGTTTGGTTAGAAACTGACTAACTCAACTAACCCTTATTGGTGGTACAATTTTCAGCTGGAAAGAAAGAATCCTACAAAGATGATACACATGGAAAATTATGTTTAGCTTGGTTTTTATGTCTTGCATATTTTATAATCAGAATTAACATGATAACTTGGTATAATAGTTATAATATTGGGGCTGGAGCAGTGGCTCAGCAGTAGAGTGCTTGCCTGGCATGCATGAGGACCCAGGTTCTATCCCTAGCACTATGTATACAACTAAGTGGAGAAAAACAAAAACCAGATGAAAAAATTGACCCTTTCTCTTTTAAAATATAGTTATAATATTCACCTTCATAATATTTTTTTGTAATCACAAGTACTTCATGCTGCTTATGATGTGTCAGCCATAGTTCTAAGAAATTTTGTTTGTCATTTCTTTTAATCTTTTCAATAACCCCAAATTATCCCATTGTGTAAATGAGCAAAGAGGCAAAGATGATTTATTACCGAAAGTATGACATACTATACTGTCTTTCATTGAAGTAGGTATGAAAGTATGTATTACTAGTCTCTATGAAAGTATGTAGAACTTCATTTGCAACATTTTGGGTATTAATGGATAAAACTCTGCCTCCTGTCTCTGTTTTATTTCAAAGATGGATATAAACAATTTTTTAAAATATATTTAAAAAGATATATAGGTATATACAATTATAATGTTTTATGAGAATATCTGTGTGGTATTGTTAAACTGACTTTAATATAATGCCAATATTTATAATAGAAGGAAATGTTAAATTTTAAAAAGAAGTGGAGTAAATAGAGGCTTCATCATTTCCCTATCCAAGGTCAAGAATCTCTTAAATTTTTCCCACAGATCTGTAAGATATCAATGACCCCTGATTCAGATATCTTTATCTAAGGACGTGGATAATGAAACATTTTTGGAAAGAATAAATTGCAACTGATGCTTTGATATTTGCCTTACACATCAGAAGACACTTAAAGTCACAGTATCTACCATGCTTTGTCTAGAGTGGAGACTTGTGGTACAGGGTACCTGGGTGCATATTGTGAATGCTTTGTGTTTTACATGGTTCATGGTTCCAATCATTTTGAAGGTTTTTGACACCAAAGCTGTATGGAAAAGAATCAAAATTCACAGACACAGTTTTTTCTTGCCTCTATCAAACTGAAGCAAACTGGAAATCTCAAAATTATTTATTTAAAAGCAAATGCCATTTTATACTTTAAAGACACACAAGAAAAAGAAGAAAACTCGAGAAGCATTAAAAAAAAAAAAAGAGAGAGATGTGCCAGCTCTGACACATCCTGTCTGATGACAGTAAGCCACAGTCTTCTAAGGATTTAAAATGAATGGCTTGTTTAATTTGTTCTCTTCGTTTGCATTTCTTTCCTCCCAACTGTCTTATTTTTACCCCACTGTCGTATGTTATACTTTTAAACCCATTTTATTTTTATGAACTTCACAGTCTTATTTGTCTTAATGTGGCCAAGCCTGTTCTGATTTAACACTTTATCTTAGATTTCATTGTTGTTTTTTCCTTCTCTTTCCTCTTTTGTTTCTTAGTTTAGACACCACTTTTAAATATATTTTTATTCAATGGTTGGGTTTTAGATGGAAGAAAGTATACTGGTTGAAAATGACACATGTCAAGAGACTTTAAGAAGACATTCTAGGTGTGGGTGGTAATTGTGGATACTATGACACTTTCTTCCTGATCTGAATTTCACATTTTCTAGGCTTGAACTCTCTTCAAGTAACTTAATACTTTTTTTTTTAAGAGAGAGATAGACAGTGAGAGAGAGAAAAAAAGAGAATCAATTTTATTATTTTTTTAGTTTTTCATGTGGCTTTTTTTGCTCTGACACTTCCTGGTGCTGGGGTTTGAACCTGCGTACTTGTACCTGCCAGGCAAGTGCCATAACTGCCAACCCACTGCTCTAGCCCACTCAATACTATTTTTTAAAAAAATTCTTTATGGTGCTAGGGATGAACCTAGGGCCTAGCATATGCTAGATGAACGCTTTTACCCCTGAGCCACATTCCCAGCCCTTGATACTTTCTAAAAATATTCAAGTTATATTTGAGTAAATAAAATGGAAGAGGGTAAGCTTATAAAAATGATCACATGTAGAAAGTATATAAATAATATATATTTATTTATGATGCTGATATATTATTTATTTTTAGTAATGTTAAGTTGAATTTAATAATGTTAAATAGATCAGGTATTTCATATATTCTCTAATTGAAGTATTTAAGGCAGCATACAATAAAAGACAGATACAAATAAATCACTGAAACAAGGGATAAACTTCTAAGTTACATTTATTCCTTTAATCATTATACATTTACTGTGTTCCCTTTAATTCCAGGGAAATAATAATAAAGATGATAGTACTGGTCCTGGCCCTGTAGAACATTATAGTCTAATGGGGCAGACTGATAATCATCTGATATTGTGAGGTGTGGAAAATACTCTCATAGGGGATGTGCAGGAATAGCCAATTGGAGAACATTTGGGGATGACAGCCTTTCTCTTAAGAACCAGTAGTGGGGCTGGAGCGGTGGCTCAGCGGTTTCGGCGCTTGCCTGGCAAGCACGAGGACCTGGGTTCAAACCCCAGCACCACGTACACAACTAAGTGTTGGAGCAATGAAGGCCATGTGAAAAAAGTAAATAAAGTTGTTTCTCTCTTTCTCTGTCTCTCTCACTGTCCCTCTCTCTCTCTAAAAGAAAAAAAAAAAGAACCAGTAGTGCTTAATTTGTTAGTTATCATGTGTTTCTACAGTGCTTGGGGGCTTCCCATGTCATGAAAAAGTAATATACAAAATTTAAAATAATTAAATATCAGTTTAAGATAATAACAGCAACTAACCAATATAGACTGGTTACTAATAGCCAATGATAGCATGCCATCAGTCACTTTTATTTACTTTAATGAATTTACCTTGTTTCTTGATATAAATGATGAAGTACAAAAATTTCCAAAGCCATCTATCTAAGCAAAATCATCAGACATGTGTGACTTTAAAAAGCAAAAGTTATATTTGAATATGAAAACTAGACGTTTGCTTGAACAGATGAGTTAAATATCTAAGCAAATTAAGTTTTACATAATTATAGATCTAACAATTAGATTGACTTGTGTTCCTTTTTAACTTGTTGAATTTCTAGATCCTTATGACAAAGGAGAATTTTTCCTTTTGCAAAAAAAATTATATTATTGCCACTATGGCAGTTTTTTCCTAGTTTTTCAAAAATCCCTGTACTTTTTCTTTTAAAATTACTAAATATGTTCTGTAATGCTTGTCACACATTAATGTCAGTGAATCTAAGCTATGTTTAAGTTATCCACTGGCATCTAGTAATTATCCAGAACCATGAAATTCAAGGCAGTATCTTCTGATGTGTAAAATTTCAATCCTGAAGAGAATTTCTTAGTTTAAAACACATCTTTAGACAGTTTTAATTTAAATATTTTTTAATTAAAAATTATAAACAGTTTTATTCCTTAAAGTTTCTCTTTTGGTCAGTAGTTTACTGTGGTCCTATATCCAAACATAAATTAGAGCAATTGCATAAGTATTACCATGACCAGTTTCAAGTCATTTTTGAAAGCCCTTTGGTTTTCTAAGCACAATTTTCTATTATATAAAAATTCTAGATTCCTCATAAATAGTGATAAACTATATGCATTAGAAGTTGTTCAGACCAAAGTATCTCATGCTAGGATTTGTTTTAGCATTTTTCAAAAACATCTATTACTCCTGCATAATAAAAGAACATTCAAATAACTTTTTATTTTGTCAGAAGAACTTTTTAGCTAAATTTTATTTTTAGTCCTGTTTTGGACTAGTGTTAAAAACCCAAATATTCAAACCTGAGAATTGTGTTGGTATCAAACACAATGTATGTGAATTCTGATACCTTTTCATCACTTGTACACAAGGAATTCTATTTTTTAAATGATATCCTGCCAGCTTTTTCACAATCCATTAATTCCTGGATCAACATCAGAAGGAATGTCAGAGCAGAGTGAAATTCTTGTAAGACACAGATGTCAGGATCAAAAGTCAGAGACATTCTCTGAGCAGCAGGGAAGCAAGCTTGTTAGACTTTAATCGGAACAATTAGTATCTGCCATGTGACAGTCTCCCTGCCCTGCCTTACATTTCTGTTAAGTTCCAGGCATGCTGAAAAGACAAAGTCTTCTTCCAAGTTGG
This sequence comes from Aplodontia rufa, assembly GCA_004027875.1. Classification (NCBI taxonomy): domain Eukaryota; kingdom Metazoa; phylum Chordata; class Mammalia; order Rodentia; family Aplodontiidae; genus Aplodontia; species Aplodontia rufa. The sequence goes on from PVKS010014678.1 coordinate 9,748, forward strand.
ATGGAAAATTTTATGAGCTTTTGGTCTCGTTGTTTTTGGCCATGATTCTTAAGTTTTGTTGATCCTCTCCAAATGTCCTTAAATGGTAAATTGTTGATACAATTAGAAAAACTAAGGTCCAGCTTATTATAGAGACAAATTTTCATCTTCTCTCAAAGCAGGTAATACAATGTGACTGACTTAATGAATGTTTGTGATCAATAGTACTCAAGAGGCTTTTCTAGCAATCTTATCTTGCTCAGAGGGAGCTTTTATAGTCTGGTCCCAGATTGCTCCAGTGGATGCTCAATACATGTGAAACATTGATGAAGGAAATGTAATTAAAATTGGATGGTAGTATTTTGGTTAAAGAATTTATTTGAAATCAGCTATTCTTTTTTTGGTTGTCTTCACTAAACCAAAATAACCTCCTTTGAATTAAAAAAAATCAATCAACCAAAGTTGTTTTCACTACCTATTGTCAATAAACTAATTTGTTTTCCCCTCAGTGATGTTATTTTGATTTTTCTCACTCATCTCCTCTGTAGAAAATTTATAATAACAGCTCTTATTCACATGTAAGTTTTGGGGGCAAACTTAAGCATAATGAACTGTTAAGTTAAAAAACATTTTTGGCAGCTGGGCATGGTAGTACCCAGCTGTAGTCCCAGCTACTTGAAAGGCTGAGGTGGGAGGAACATTTCATCCTAGGATTTTGAGACCACTCTGTGCAACAGTGAGACCTTGTCCCAGAAAAACTCCACAATAAAACAACCAAATGAAAAAAAAAAGTTTCTGGAAATTAGGATTTTTTTTAAGCTATAAGCAGGAATGAAAAAAGTTGAGAAGACCCAGACACCAGAATTATCCCTGTTGTGGTAGGATCAATCAGTTCACCATTAGCAGAAAAGTACCACAATTGTTGGCTAGTGCAAGCTGTAAGAAACAAATCAAAAACCACTGGAGAAAGTATGAATGAAAAATAAAAGGATAGTACAGAGGAGAACAAAAGCATGACAGCAGAATAGGGCAGAAATTTTAAGCAATGACGAAGGTGGCAAATGGTAGACACCTTAGAAGTAGAGGTATAGCCGGCTATCTCCATGTGCTCTCCAAATAATGCTCTTACATTTTACTGTTGCTTGCTGGTATTTTCTCAATATTATTAAAAAAGTGAAAAAAGAGTACTTTCATAATTCAAAATATCTGTTGTTCTAAAGTACTAACAAAGTATATACTTGCTAGTCAAAAAACTGTTTCTAGGACAAATCTCACCATCACCTCTTCCAACTAAAATTGTTGAGTTCTAGACATACCATGGATAATGTTATGTTGAAAGAAAGAAATATTAGTTAAAGCAGCGAAAATAGGGTGAGCAATAATAAATTGCGTGAAAACCTTTATACATGATTTAGAAAGAGAGGCTGATTATTATATAGCTTTGTACTATGTGATATAATAACATCTCTCACAGTAATTCCAAGTGGCCTTATGAATGTTTATTTTGATGGTAATGATAAAAAGAATCAAACTGTATATTTCATGAAATAATTGCATATGCATCATGTCAATTAATTCTTATAACAACTGTGTGACATAGGCATTATTCAATATTAGAGATAATGAAATAGGTTCAAAGTAATTGTTATGGTTTGAATCTGAAATGTGCCCTGAAAAGCTCATGTGTTCAGAGGTGGGACTTTGAAAAGCTACTTGATCTGGAGGGCTCTGACTTCAACAGTGCATTAATCCACTGATGACTGGAGGGACTACAGAGAGATAGGCCTTAGCTGGAGAAGTAGGTCATTGAGAGTGTGCCCTCGCCCCTTCTTTTCTTTCTCTCTTTCTCTATGCTTCTCACCTGCCATTAATTTAGCATCTTCCCTCTGCCATGCCCTTCTGCCATGATGTTCTGCAACACCTCAGGCCCAGAGCTGTGGAGCCAACCATGTACTAAAACTCCAAATCTGTGAGCCAAAATATGGTTTTCCTTCTTTAAATTTTTATGTCAAGTTTTTGGGTCATATCACAGAGCTGACTAACACAGTAAGATATTTGAGTTTGTTTCACCAGCAAGTGCTGAGGCCAGTATTGAACTCTGTGCTCTTTCCATTGCATCATTACTTTCTGGAATTGTCTGGAGAGTAGACAATGGAAAAATGACAACCAAAGATTTCTGCTCTCTCACAGTGAAAGAGAGAGAGAGAGAGAGAATCAATTTTATTGAGTGTTTCACTTGGCCTTCATTGCTCTGGCACTTAGTTGTTTATGTGGTGCTGGGGTTTGAACCCATATCCTTGCGCATTCCAGGCAAGCTCCAGAATTGCTAAGCCACCGCTCCAGCCTTTATTTAGTTTTTCATGTGGCCTTCGTTGCTCTGATACTTCACTGTGTATGTGCTGCTGGGGTTTGAACTTGCATATTTGTGCACGCCAGGCAAGCACTGCAACTGCTGAGCCACTGCTCCAGCCCCCAAAGATTTCTACTCTTGTTCATGGTTTAGAGTTGTTGCTGAAAAGCAACTACCCAACCAGAACCATACTTCCCAGTTCCCTTTTGTATCTTAGTGCTAATGACTAATTTACATTCATGGAATGGGAATGGTAGTTACGTGTACTAGTTCTGCTCCAAAGTGGTTAAGAATCAAGAGTGCCTTCTCTGTACACTTGGGACCCCTAGTGGAGCTCTTGAGAGACTTATATTGAAGATGGAAGAACCATAAGGTGGAAGGAACCTGGTGTCAATGTTATGCAGAAGTGCTACTCATCCAACATTCCGATTGGAATAAATGTGATTGAATTATGAATTTTGATCTTGTTCAACCGCTGAGACTAAGTTTTCTGTTAGATCAATTAAGTGGTACCTAACAAATGCACTAAATATAAAAATATTTCAGGAGATTCTTCTTAAATGAGAGATAAGGGCCAATATAGATTTAGGAAAATATGCATCAAGTATAGTTATAACATAAAAGTTTGGAGACACATAAAGCCATACAAATCAGTTTTATGTAATATCAAGGTGTTCAAATCTCTTCTTCCAGTGGTACCAGATGATAGACATAGCTCTAAGAAGGCTTTTATTTGCAAGATGATTTAGAGTACAGATACTCAAATAAAAAAAATTTGGGCCATAATCTGTCTCCAAATCTTACTATGCAAACTTTAGGTAATTCACTTAGTTTCTGTGAGCAAATTTCTACAAAGTAGGGTAAAAAATGCCTACCTTGGGCTGGAGAGGTGGCTCAGCAGTAGAGTGTGCCCTGCATGCGAGACATCCAAAGTTCAATCCCCAGCAGCATATACCCAACCAACCAAACAAACAAAAAGATGAAAAGATAAAATTAATTTTCTCTCATTTTCTCTCTTTCTCAAAAAATGCTTACCTTATTTGATTGCTTTAGGATTAAATAATTAGCAAAGCAACTAACACATTATTAAGTGTACATGTGCAAACTGTAATTATTATTATATTTATTAACAGTTATATTTAGCATTAGCAGAAAGATGTGGGAGATAAGTATGTCTAGTTATATAATTAAATAATGAACTGTTCTAGTATATTTTAAATAAGATTCAATAATTGTGAACAAAATATGATTACAGTTTATTTACACTGAATGTTGAATGCTTTCAGAAATATTATCTTGAAATAGGGCAATATTTAAAAAATACATTTAGACATACGTTCTGAGTAAATCAATTACTTTTAATTTCACCCTGTGATGTAATATATACATATTTCATCTTTGCCCCAGTTCCAGACATAGAGTTTCTAAAACCCTTCTAGTTTCTTTAATGATATAGGTAATACAGACACCTTTTATTATAATATTTTGTCTTAGTCCCAGTTTTCTGACACAGGAGTTTCTAAGGTCCTTGGCATCTCCGGAGTGAGAAGAATGTCTTTTGGATGTTAAAGAGGTGATTTGTTACTGAAGTTTCTGGATTGGAGCACGACTGGAAGACTGGAACTTTCAGCTATACCCCTGACCTTGACCTCTGGGGAGGAGGGGTGTTTGATATTGGCTTAATTATCAATGAACAATGATTTAATCAATCATGCCCACATGATGAACCCTCAGTAAAACCACTGAATGATGGGATTAGAGAACTTTGGGGTGAGATTCTAATTAGGTGATGTACCTGAGAGGTCATGAAAACTTTGGACTGTTCCCCATCCCTTGCAAGTCTTCTATTTGGCTGTTCCTGAGTTAATATTTTTTATAATAAATCAAAAATCTAATGAAGTATTTACCTGAGTTATATGAACAGTAAGAGCCAATTATAGAACCTAAGGAGGGGATCATAGGAACTGTAGTTGCATTGTGAATTTGGGTAGATGTATGGGTAATGTAGGGGCCCATTACTTGTGATTGGTGTTTGAAATTAGGTGCAGTCCTGTAGGTCAGAGTGCTTAGCTTGTGGAATCTGCACTAATACCAGGTTGTTGGTGTCAGAAATGAGTTAACCTGTAGGATACCCTGTTGGTGTCCAGAGAGTTGGAGAATTGGTTGCTGTAAGTAGACCCCTAACATATTTGGTGTCAGGAATGTGTGAGTGTAGGAAACAGTGCTTTTTCCTTTAATGTCCTCATCATCATTTGTTGTAGGAAAGATGAGGTGAATGGAATAAAGGAAAGATGAAAAGTATGATTTAGGAAAGCCTTCCCTCTAGTGGAAAGGGGAAATACAAACTCCTTTAGGTGCTTCATGAAGACTAGGATGGAAGAGGTAGAAGAGGGAATAGAAAAACAGTCTCCAAATCATGACAGGGCCTTTTGTTAAAATCTGGGATGAGAGGAGAGAAAGAAGGATCCATTAATTTAAAACCTAGTGTCCATATCTGAAACTTCTGTGTTGTGAGAGTCAATGATAATGCATGTAAAATTATCTAGATGCACAGTAAATGTTAGTTATCATTAATATTTATTTAACAAGTATGTTGGTCAAGCAGTAGGTCTGAGGAAGTTAAAAAAATTTGATCCTAGCTTTTATGGAGCTAATAATTTAATAGAGTTTGTTGCACAAATGAACACAGCTAAACATATGTTAGAAATGGTGATAAGTGTTATGAATACAAAGAATTAGATGCAATGAAAGAAAAGCCATGAGGTCCTAATTTAGATTGTGTGGTATCTTGGCAGAAGTAACCTTTGATTTGAGACTTAAATGGTCAGTTAGGTGTACAGAAGAAGAATCTCGATTAGCAAGTCAAGTCATATATCTCAGTAGAACCTCAGCTGCCAGAAAATTACATTGAGCTCACAGGATAAAGTTCCTCTTTAGGAAAAGGAATTATTATCAGAGACAAAGATTCAAGGTGTCCCAAAGAAAACTTTGATCACTAGAATAACTGAATTGTAGTTCTTCAAGGTTTTTCACAGGCAATTTAGTGATCTCCATCAACTTCTACACTGAAGTTGCTGTAGATTCCACAGTGGTTAACAGAAGAACCAGAACTAACCTACATAATTTCCAATTCACTCTTTATTGAAATCTACATTTTTCTATTGGCATTTTTTGTCTTTTTAGAACTTGATTGAACCCAAGGCTTCATGCATGTGAGGCAAGTGCTTTACCACTGAGCTACATCCTGACCCCTGAAATCTACTTTTGCAATACCCTAATTCTTTCCCCTTTCCCTCCCTCAACAATTCTTAGAGAAAACTGATGGCTTTGGTTTCTTCTACTCCAGAAACATGTATGTTGTAATTCTATTCCAAGCATTTGACTAGAAGGTGAGACATGAGGGAATCTGTGAAAGTCCTATATAATGCACAGTATAGTGACTTCTTGTTCTCAAAGTGCACACTTATAGGAAGTGAGACTACTTACTTTAAAGCTTCAGAGTAAGATTTTCTCCTGTTTTGGCAGCTGTTGCAGTTTACTTAGGGAACACATAATAATACTCTTCAAATGTTTGTGAAAAGATTCTAGAATCCACTTTGAAACATTTATCAAAAGTTTTAATAACTTTTGACATATTAATTATACATCTAGGGATTTATTCCATAAAAATGATAATAAACAGGATGAAATTGACCAAATTATGTTGCTAATATTGTGTGCATGTGCAAATATGCAGTCAAATCCCACTCTTAAGTATAATTATAATACACCAATTAAAATAGAAAAAATAAAAATAAGAAATGAAGCAGATGCTACATGCAAAAATGCCCATTACCACATTATTTATATTACCAAAATTGTCCAGCAAATAACTATCCTTAAGGGAAAGATTAAATAAATTGTGGTACATGAATATGATGGATTTGTGAAGCCATTAAAATGATGCTTACGGAGCTATTTTAATGATAAAGGGAAGTTTCATAATATTGTCAGAAATACTGAATGTACAATTAAACAAACATGTGATTGGAATTGGGTGAGAAAGGCAGAATTTTACTTCAGCCAAAGGGTGAAAAGAAATGCATGTGGAAACAGGAAACCCAGGGGTTTTATTCCCAGCCTGATGTAATGCTGCACTTTGCTCTGATTGGAGGAGCTCGTGGATACAATCTATGTAGTTGGTAAGGTAATGGCAGGTACATAGAGGATGTAGGTGGTAACTGGGAAAGGCATGTCACTGGAAAGAGGTAGACATGTGTCAGTAGAGGTCACTGTTAGGAGATAGACATGTGTCAGTAGACGTCACTGGAAAGAGATGGGTGGGTATCAGAAAGGGTCCCTGCAAAAAATGAGCATACACAGGGGAGGAAGTTACCATCATGAAGGGGGTGGGATTTAAAAATGGAGGTAGGCTATATTGCACTAAAGTCTTTAACACTGACTGAAAAGAAAAACATAAATCTTACAAGATATTAACCAAAAAGCAAAGTTTAGAACAGAGTAAAAATATGGTTACATATTTTTATTCTGTAAAGGGTTGAGACCCTTGGGGCTGGAGTGGTGGCTCCGTGGTTACAGCATTTGCCTGGCACATGCAAACATGCACATTTGAATCCCAGCACCACATGTACAACAAGGTGTTGGAGCAACGAAAGCCACATGAAAAAACTAAATAATTGATTCTCTCTCTCTCTCTTTTTCCCTCTCTCTAAAAAAAAAAAAAAAAAAAAAAAAAGAGGGTTGAGATCCTTTAGCATTTGTCTTTTAATCTACGCCATTCTTGACCCAACACTTCATGTATGGTAGGAGCTCAACAAATATCCAACTCCAGCCACAACCAAGTGCTGCTCAAATCTTGGTGGATACTTCAACTTAAAGGAATAGAAGTGTCAAAAGCTGTAGGCTAATGATCTTCCCTCAAGTGAGCACAACTAAGAAGATCTAAAGTCCCATTCCTGGATGGTCACCCCCACTGTAAAAACAGAGCAACAACACAACAGTTGTGGACACCACACCTATGAGAGTCCTTTGCATCATTCACACCCATACATTAGATTGTGCATTCCTGACTAGACTGGATGTTAGTGCCACAGAGTGGACTGTGATCTTGGTACCTGACTCTTCCCATGAAACATAGGAACTGTACTAGTGTTTAAGCATAGGATAAGAACTTTAGGCCCTTTACCATAATTGCTTTCAAGTAATAGAACTGTTCTAGTGAGCTTTTCTGTTGCTACGACTAAAAGACCTGACAATAATAATTTTAGGAGGAAAAGTTTATTTAGGGGCTCATGGTTTCAGCAGTCTTAGTCCATAGATGGCTGGCTCCATTCCTCAGGGATTAAGGTGAGGCTGAATATCATAGTGGAAGAGTGTGGCAGAGGGAAGCAACTCAACATATGGTTCCAGGAGGCAGAGAGAGAGAGACTCATTCACCAGATACAAAATATACATGACAAAGCACCCCTCCACCAATGACCCACCTTCTCCAACCACACTCTATCTGTCTTCAGTTGCCAGTTAATCACTATCAGGGAATTAACTCACTGATTGGGTTAAGACTGTCATCATAACCTAATCCTTTCACTTCTGAGTTTTTTCTTTTTTTGCATTGTCTCACATTTTGAGCTTTTTGGGGACACCTTTCACCCAAACCATAACATTCCATTCCTGGCCCCCAAATGCTCATGACATCTCACAGTACAAAATACTTTTAGTCCATTTTCAAGAGCCCCCATAGTCTTAACAGTTCCAAGACTGCCCAAAAGTTTAAGTCCAACATTTCCACTGAGATTCAAGGCAAACTCTCAGCATGAGCTCCTATAAAAAAAAACCAAAACAAGTTACATATGTCCAGTACATAAAGGCACATAGTAAATATTTCCATTCAGAAAAATAGGGGCATAGAAAGAAGGGATGCGACCAAAGCAAGACCTAAATCCAACCAGGCAAACAAGTCCTATAGTTCCATGTCTGGCATCTCCACAAGAGGTTTGTGTAGCTCCACCCTTATGGCCTTGCTATTGGCTTGTCTGTGTTTAATTCCTGAAGGTTTCCTTAGCAACAGTTCCATGGTACTGGCATTTTTTAATGTTGGGGGTCTCCATTGCAACTTCAGCTTCCTCCTCACATCTCTATGCATTGCCTTCTCAGAGGCTGCCCGCAGAGACTCTGATGCTGGGGCACTTTGCCTGGCCTTCCAGGCCTTCCTTTGAAATCTTGGTGGAAGCCTCCAGGATTCCCTATTTCCAGCATCCTGCAATCTTGCAGAACCAGCACCACGTGGTTGCTGCCAAGGTCTGCCACTATCTTGCACAGTAGTCAAGCCTCCAAGAACCATGGCTGCAGCAGCCTCTGAGTGCTTGGGGAGAGGGGTTCTGAGTACATTGAAAAACCTTCCAAGGTCCCCTTGTGTGAGAAGGTACTCCACTGGTCTCTTCTAAAACGAATGTTAACACTCCCTCGAGCTTGAGGTGGTTGTGATCTTGTCAGTTCCTGAGATGCCTTCAAGCCATCTTTCTTTCTCCAGGCAAAGTCTTTAACATTTTTTTAAATGATGGTAGTGTCTTTAAAAACTGCAACTTCCTTAGTCCCAGTTTTACTCTCATTCTTCAATCCAAGTTTTTCAAATCTTTCTGCTATGCTTTCTGCTCTTGATTATTGCAATAAACTTGGCTAAAAACCACCAGCAATATCCATGCCACTGTGTGAATAGAAATTTCTTCATCCGAATTAAGAAGTCCATTGCCTTTAAAATCAGCCTCACAGAAAGTCTGAGGACACGGGAAAAATGCAGACAACTTCATAGCCAGAGCCAGAACCTAACATAAATAGCCTTTGTCCAATTTCCATTAGAGTCCTCCTCCTCTAAAACCTCTTGAGCCTTTGCTGTTCACAGTCCTATTGGCATTTTGGTCTTCTGAGCCCCCACCAGAATCTCCCATTATGCTCCACTTAAAATAAGCTAAAGCTTTTACAGCTTGTGTCACTAAACTTTCCAAAATTACCTCCTACAAATTCAAATAATCTCCAAGAGCTTCTGAACCACATGGTCAGGTAAGTCAAAGTAACTACCCCACTTCTTGGTACCAATTTCTGTTTTAGTCAGCTTTTTCTGTTGTTCTGACCCAAAGATCCAACAGGAACAGTTTTAGGAGGAAAAGTTTATTTGGGGTTCATGGTTTCTGTGATCTTTGTCCATACATGGCCAGCTCCATTCCTCAGGGCTCAAGGTGAGGCTGAACATCATGGTGGAAGGGAGTTGCAGAGGGAAGAGGGTCAAGACATGGCTCCAGGAAGCGAGAGAGAGAGAGACTGACTCCACTTACCAGGTTCAAAATATATATCACAAAGACACATCCCCAATGACCCACATCCTCCAGCCATATCCTACTTGTGCCAGTTAATCCCTAACTCACTGATTGGGTTAAGGCTATCATAACCCAATCATTTCACCTCTGAGCTTTTTTTTGCATTGTCTTACATATTGAGCTTTTTGGGGACACCTTTCACCCAAACCATAGCAAGAGCCAATATCAACAGTGCCTGTAGAAACTTCCACACCTGGTTGGGGTTTCCAGATGGTTCCTGCTCTTGTAAGACCTACGCAGAATATGGGTACCTCAGATTCCATTACAGTATGCACTGTATCCAAAAGGAAACCGAAAGGCAAGCAAGAGTAGCTATATTAGTGTCTGACAAAATACATTTCAAGCCAAAATAGGTCACAAGAGACAAAGAAGTTTGTTATATATTGCAAAGAACAATTCATTGAGAAGAAATAACAATTATAAGTTTATATGCAACAAACATGGCACCTAGTGTGGCACACTATTAGACACATAGGAAGAGATAGGCCTCCAAAAGGTAATAAAAAGTGACTTCAATACCCTGCACTCACCAATGGACAGGTATCTAGGAAAATGAATAAAAGAAATATCAGTTATATTACACTTTTGATCTGTAGAATATTCCATCCAACAGCTGCAGAATACCCACAATTTTCATTAGTGTGTAAATCTTTCTAAAATAGATTGTACGTTAAAACACAAAACAAATCTTAACAATTTCAAAAGCATTGAAATATCTTGCATTTTCTCTGATCACAATAGATTGCAACCACAAGTCAACATGAGGAGAAAATGCATAAATTATACAACACGTGGAGATTGAACAATACTTTTGCATGAACTGGGTAATTGAAGAACCCAGAGGGGAAATTTAAAAATTCTTTCAGTCAAATGAAAATGGAAACAACATACCATGTTTTCTTTTCTGTAAAAAAGAAAAGACTGAAAAAAATAGAAAAGGGGCTATTAGGGACTGGGAAGGGGGACAGAGGGAATGGAGAAAGAAGGGGGCTGGTGAGGGTAGATGGGTGAATAAACATGTTCAATGCACAATATATGCATGTATGGCAATATTGTCAGTGAAATTCATTAGTTTGTACAATTAAAAATTAATATAAGAGGTAACTCACAAAAAATATGTTAACCTACAGATTCTTCTTTCCACCTGCTTTTTCTCCTTTTTTCAATTTATGTATTAAACAATCCAGTTCATTTGACCTGTAGTTTCCCGCAGTCTTAACATATACTTGTGAGTTCATTAATGTTGTTGAGTGTTTTTTTTTATTATTTGTTTTGCTGTGTAGCATCCATTATATATAGCACTACACAATACCAGCATTTATCCATTCTCCAATTCTCCTGCTAATAAATATTTGGACTCTTTCCAATTAGTTTTTCACTATTATGAATAACAATGTGCTCTTGTACATGTCTTTTTGTGATATGTTTTCTCATTCCTAAAGTATATACACATTTAAGAGTGGAATTGCTAGTGTAGAAGATGAGTATATGCATAACTTGAATAGATACCAGTGAGGAGCTTTCCAAAGTGGATGACCCAATTTGTATTCCTAACAGCAGTGTGAGAGTTCCTTTTCCCCTTCTATCTTCACCAAAATTTGGTATTTTCAGTCTTTTTAATTTTAGCTATTCTGATGTGTAGTATATAGTTGTATCTCATTATGGGTTTTTGGATTTTTTATAACTCCATATCCATATGCTGCAGTTTGCCTAGCTATCACCTTATTGTTGGAGTTTTGTGGATTAATTTCATTTAAAATATTTGCTAATTGTTTTCTATGTGCAAGGAATTAGTCTAGTTGCTGGAGATAGATACAGCAGTAAACAAAACTGTTATGTTTAAAAGAAATATCTTTGTACACTGTTTGGTCTTTAGTATGCATCCTAAAGAATAAAGCTTTACATTTCTTTATTATATTACCAGATTTTTCTAAAAGACTTTGAAAAAAAAAGTTTATTGATAGACATGAGCAGCAATTGGGTTTCCCCTCCTGGCATCTGATCTAAGAATTAGGAGACTCCTGTTTCCTGGTAGTTCATTCTTTGACCCTACATGTCATCTTGCCTTCAGATGTGGATTTTTCATTTTTTAAGTTGTTTATTTTTAATTTTTCGGTACCAGGGATTGAATCCAGTAAAATGTGGATTTTAAAAAAATAACCCAGCTTATAAATAAGGAGGCTGAATAGGATGAGCTAAAGTATTGTGACCAAGAATTTGCCTCGCTGACTTCTCAGAATCCAATAACATGTTTTTACATCTATAGTCACTCTTGTGGCCTCAGACTCTTATTAACTAGGTGCTCCAGCTAAGGAAACTTTTCAATTTCACCCATATTTGTAATATTTCTGTTATCACATTTTAACAATCCCATTTGATTATTTTCTGATATTTCCTGTAATGTTAGTTAGAAATGAAGGGTCTGTGTTAAATGTTTGTAGTAGACCTTCTTTATCCTTAGTTTAATTTCATGTTTTGTAGTTTTAGTTGTTTATGATAAACTATTGTCAAGAATATTAAATGGAAAATCTTACATAAATTTGAAATGGTGTGCTGTTCCGAGTAGCATAATGAAACCATGAGCTGCCCTTTGTTTGGTGTTTCCACATCATACATAACACCCACCAGATATGTCTGGTATCCCACATCATACATACCACCCACCTGATAGCTACTTAGTAAGTGTTTAGATTTTCAGACTGAATGTCTTGTCATTGCAGAGCTTGTGTTCAAGCAACCCTTTCTTTTCTTAGTAATGGTCTCAAAGTGCACTGATGTTGATGATTCAGTTATACCAATGAGAAGCTTCCTTTCAGTGATAAGATTGAAATTATCAATAAGGAAAGAGAAAAATCATATGCTGAAGCTGTTAAGATATATGCGTAAGAACACATCTCTTATCCATGAAATTGTGAAGAAAAAAAAAAGACTTTCATGCTAGTTTTGCTCAAACCACAGTTCCAGCCATAGCATATGGTAAGTGCTTCATTAAGATACAAAGGCATCGCATTTTACGGTTTGCTACTCTGCATAGTTTTATCATTCATTGGGGGTCTTGAAACATGTCCTTTTGTGAAGTGGGACTATCATATATTAAAAGGGCCTAGTGCATAAAGGAGAACATTTGCCAAATATTAATTAAATCTAAAAAAAGACTAATGAGATAATTTTTAAAATTTCTATCGACCTTCATACTTCCTGTCTCTTTTTTAAACCTAGTAGATACCAGTGACAAATAGGCAGGGTTCCTTCCTCAGAGGCTTATTAAGGTCAGTTTTACTGATCAGAGGCCTGTAAACCCTATCACTGTGGTCTTACAACCCTAAACTTGAATAGCACTCATAATTGTCACTTTCAAAACACGGGAAGTCATGTTGTACCACTTATTTTTGACCCCAAAACAAAGATGTAGTGTTCTCTTACATTCTTTAGTACCTTGATTCTGCTCTTTGGAGCCTTTGATTCCTAATGTATTGAACGGTTAGAAAATTTCACACCCCTTAACATTGTCTGTGGGATACCCAAAGTAGCTTTCAGTTCATGTATTCCAGCCACCATAACTCCTCCAAAAACACTGCTGACTCTCTGACAAGGTTCAGATATAGCATTTTATTGTCAGTTTGAGGTGCTTACTGAGGTGGAAATGAGTATCCCAGAATCTGACATAATTTTGGTGCTACACAGGATTGTTCTTTATATCCTATTTCTTGCAACTGTAACTGGGCATGAAAACAAAGTCTGGTGTGTGGTATGAGGAGTACACTTCTGGAATTCTGCCATATTATAGAAAGGTGAGAGGACCCATCATTGACAAATATCAGACATGTATGTATTCATTCAATAAATATTTGAACAGTCCAGTGTGTGCCAGGTACTTACAGTGCTAGGAATAATATATAAAAATGCAGGTTGTTGGTCCTGGACTGATATACTAATAATTTAATTGGAGGAGGAAGTTCTTGTACTAGTCAGGTTCTCCAGAGAAATAGAACTGATATACATATAATGGGAATTGGCTTCTACAGGCCACGAAGTCCCATGATATGCCATCTGCAAGATGGGGATCCAGGTGGGGAATCAGAAAAGACAACAGTAGACTTCCAAGGCCTGAGAACTGATGGAGTCAATGGTGTAACTGTCCAAGGCCAGAGGCCTGAGAAACTGGAGTTTCTCAGGGACTAGAGAAGATGAATATTCAAAAGAGCTCCAAAAGAGAGAATAATTTCCCTCTGACTTCATTTTTTATTTTATTTGGGCCCTCAATGGATTAGATGATTCTCACATTGGTGAGGGCAGATCTCCTTTATTTAGTCTACTGATTCAAATGCCAATCTTTTCCGGAAATACCCTTATAGACACACCACAAAATGTTTTACTAGCAGATATCTGGACATCCTTTAGCCAATTTAAGTTCACACATAAAAATTACCATCACAGTCCTATAAATATCATTTTTTATGATGTAACAATTGCTACAAGGTCCTACAGTAGTAGAAAAGAGGAAATGGCACATTTTCTCTGTGTGCATGTGTGTGTGTGTGTGTGTGTGTGCATACCATCAAGCAAGTATGCTAGAAGATGTTGAATTTAACTTATTTGTGAAATATGGCTAGGCCTAAGAAACACTGGAGAGGGGCTGGAACAGTGGCTTGGCAGTTATGGCACTTGCTTGGCATGCACAAGTACAGGAGTTCAAACCTCAGCACCACGTACAGAATGAGGTCTCTGAGCAGCGAAAGCCACATGAATAACTAAATAAATTTAATTCTCTCTCTCTCTCTCTCTCCCCTCCCCCTTAAAAAAAAGAAAGAAAGAAAACTATTGGAGGGAATTCCAGGCAGAGTGATTGGCTTTTTGCAAGTATCAGTGACCTGGTGGAATAATGGTGAACATTAAAACCACTAAGTACCTTGTTTGTGTTCTTGGATCATAAAGTTCATTAGAGAGACATGGTGGGACGTACAGCTGGAAAGGCAGGCTTGGGTCATTATATCTTTGTATAGCACACTAAGGGGTTTCCCTGTAAAGGGTCTTAATTAAGAAATGAATGTATTAGTTTTGAGTTTTTTTTGGAAAAATATTGTCAATACAAGTAGAGAATAAATCAGAGTTAATTTTGAAAGCAGAAAGAAAAGTCAAAGACTGTGACAATATTCCAAGTGAGAGCTGATGTGTTCCACATTAAGATGGTGAGAGTAGATGATAACAGATAGATAAGGTTTGAGAAATTTTGCTAAGCCAGTGTTGGCAGAATTCTGTGATACAGTAAATTTAAAATATAACCCCTGCTTATTTACAATGCACACTTCTTTTAAACAATACACATTGATGGGTGGAATAAAATATAAGGGACATGTTAGATAAAGAAAAGTGTATTGGTCAAGCAAAGATACATAGATGGAAGTAAATATAGTGAATTCTCAATATTGTGAGAACTACTAGGTTGGAGTAAAGCTAAACCTTCTGTATGCTTCATCCTTATACCTCTTCACATTGGTTGAAATGTAACTCTCTATAGACAGCAGTCTTTTTCTTATGGTCTCCATGTGAGTGTGCTCTTTTATCTACTCCCCTCCCAGTATCATCTGTACTCACTGTGCAAGGAGGACTGATGAGCATGTATAGAGTCCATCCACTGATCTTGAACCAACATTCAACAAAATTTTTCTTTTAGTGTTCATATTTTATTTATCTATATCGCCCTTTCTATATCTTTTGACATTATGAGTGGAGCCTCCAGGACGATATTCTGTCTTAATATCTGCTGCAAGGTTTTATATATACGTGTGTGTGTGCGCCACATAAGCCAATATCATGCTAAAGGAAATACTACTAGAAGGAAAAAAATTAAAAAACAAATGAGATAAATGGAAAAAGTCATGCTGAGTGAATTATCCCCTAAAACAGAGACTGAGATATAGAACCTAGAGTAAAACCTAAGATAGGATGAAAGTTAGTTAAGTTTAATTAATAAACCTGTCAAGGCTGAAATGTCACATAAGCAGGGGGAACCATAACTATGAAGGTGGGGGTAGAAGGAAGGGAGGCAAGGAGGATAGGGAGGAAAAAGTGGAGGTTATCAATATGGCTGGGAACACTGGACTCCCATGGGAAGCTAAAATATACACAGTAAGGCAGAGAAACTCAGAAATTTCAAAAAATTAATATGCATGTATATACTCATTTCTATCTATAGCCTGAGGGTATTACAGAGGAGACATGAGATCAGGGAATGGATGAAGGTGGGGAGATCCTGGACTAGGATTAGCCTTAACTTACTGTGTCTATATCCATGTATGTATGAATATGTAACAATGATTCCCTCTAATATGTAAGACTGTGTCAAACAAACAAACAAAAACCTAAATGAGATACTATAGACAAAATTTGCAACTTATAGACAAAGGCCTAATGTCTGATATGTGGAGCACTTTCAAACTAATAAGAAATAAAGGGAAAGTAGAAAAATGGACCAAGGATATAAGTAGTAAATTCACAGAAAAAAGAAACAGAAATGGCCACTAAAGTATTGAATAATGTTGATGAGCTCAGATAATTTTAAAAAATGAAAATCAAAGTATGGTATAAGTTTTCACCTTGCAGTACGATAAACATTAAAACATTTATTCATACCTAGAGTTGGTGAGTTTGAATAAAATAGATACTTAAACAAAATATTAGTAGGATTGTAAATGAGGATAAATTTGGTGGGGAGTGATTTGCACTATGAGTCACAACAGGAATTCGTTTTAATAAGTATGTGAAGCAATATGATCAATGTCATTCATTATAGCAGTATTTGAAATTACAGTTTGGAAACAACGTAAGTGTCAATTAATAGGGAACTGCTTAAATTAGGGTATATAAAATGAGTCACATATTATTCTGCAGATTGATAGTAAGTCCCATATATGCAGAAATCAGCATGATCTTAATAATTATTTTTATCACTTTACTTTAGTTATCAACTTTTATGGATTAATCATATTTACTATTTGATCCTGATTGCAGCCTTTGCTTGAAACATGGATTGTTATTGAAAGCTGAAAGATAAAAATGGGATAGACTTACACCCAGGTTTGGTGTCTTTATGATTCCTAACCATCATTCCCTTATGGAAAGAATTTTTTGAAGGTCCCGTTCTTTCTGAGTAGTTCCCACAAGCCCACTCAATTAATTGAACATTTTCTTTGTTCATGAACAGAACATATAAAAATATAATTATCGGCATTTACTGCTGCAAAATAAAGACTCATGGAGTTCCTGACAACCAAAGGCATTGTACTGCCCTATAGGTAAGATACTCATGTTGGAAGTATATAGCACACAGGAGAAAGCTGATGGGTTTCAGTGTTGCATTTCAATTCAAATTTAATAATCATGTGACCCTTGAACAAGTTATTTATTAGCTCTGAGCTTGAGTTTCCTTACCTAAATGGGAATAATGTAGCTACCCTTTAGGTTGTTCATATGATATCATAAGTTAATCACTTTGTATGAACCCAGCACAAAATAGGTCATTGGAAAATTGGAATTCTTCTTGATATTCCCAGGTGTATGGTGGAGTAAAGTGCGTACTGTTTTCTCCGCATTAGACAAGTGATATATCTGATGTTCTTTTTGTTGACTTAGTGGAACATACCCTTAAAATAAATGATTCAGTGTTTGCAACCATTTTGAATTACTTGTCACTGTTTTTTTAGGGATACACCAACATTAACAGCCCTTCAAGATCACTGATTACTTCAATAAGTTTTAGTAAATATAGTAGGCAAAATAATGGCCCTTCAAAGATACCCTTGTCCAGATTTCTGGAACCTGTGGATATGTTACATAATATGACAAAAGGGACTTTGCAGATGTTACTAATTTAAGGATCTTGATAGATGGGAAGATTATCTTGGATTATTTGGGAGGGCTACATCTAATCCAAAGGGGCCTTACAAGAGGCAGGAAGTAGGTTCATAGAGAAGTAGTTGAGATGATGAAAACATAAGGGGAGAATGGGACATGATGAGAGAAACAGGTTGGAGTAGTGAGGGGCCACAAGCAAAGGTATGCTGATAGCATTGAGAAACTGGATGATGTAGTCAGCTTTTTCATCACTGTGATGAAAAGACCTCACAAGAACGATGTAGAGAAGGAAAAGTTTATTTGGGTCTTACAGTTTCAGAGGTCTCTGTCCACAGATGGCAAACTCCTTTACTCTGGCCAAAGATGAGACAGAACATCATGGCCAAGAGTTGTGGTGGAGAAAAGCTGCTCAGGACATGGCAATAAGGGATCAGAGTGTTCTGCTCACCAGGCATGTGAGCAGAAGGCAGGTCCCCAGTGAATCATTTACTCTAGCCTCACCCTACCAGCCAGTAGTTACCATTCAGGTGAATAAATATGGTGATTAGGTTAAGGCTCTCATTGCCCAGTCATTTCATCTCTAAAGTTTGTTGCATTGTCTCACACATGAGCTTTTGGGGGGACACTGCATACCTAAACAGTAACAATGGACAAAGGAAGAAAACATTATCTCCTTTGAACCTCATGAAAGAACATACCTTGCCAACTGTTTTCATTCCAGTCCCTACAACTTTGAGTAAGATAATTAATTTGTGTAATTTTAAGTCACTAAGTTTGTGATAATACATTACAGTAGCCATTGGAAACTAACATAGTAGGTGTTTAAAATGAGATACTAAGGAATTATGAGAGAAATAGAGATCAAAGATGGATGTTGGTTCAAATTTTACAGTGAAATATTTAGGATGCATGAGGATGATTGCAGAAGGTACCCTGATTATGCCCTTTTAGACCATAACAAACAGTATCACCTACTAGTCCAAGTGTGAAATTAACACATTTTATATTTCTTGTACTTTTAGGATGATGCACAAGAGTTCCCATACTCAGGTTCTTTCCATGGTTTTAGATAATTTAGTTTTATGAAGAATTTATTACAATATATATCCATTGTCTTAGTCCATTTGGGCTTCCATAGCAAAAATACCTAAGTCTGGTAATTATAAACAACAAAAATGTATTTCTTACTGTTTTGGAGGCTGGAATATCTAAAGTCAAGGTGCCAGCAGAATCAGTGTGTGGTGAGAGCTCCTTCTCTCTGTATCCTCACATGGCAGAAGGGGTGAGCCACACTCTTGATCTTCTTTTCGTGAGGTTGGGGCCTTCATTACCTAACCACCTCCCAGAAACTTCAACTCTTAATAGTGTTGCACTGAGGATTTCTGTTTTAACATAGGCATTTAGGGAAACACACATTTAGACCATAGCATCCATCTTCCCTTGAATGGTGAAGATTATTTCTCATTTTTCCTTGGATAGTGAAAATATTATCATAAACTATGACTAGAGTCTTTGTCAGTCACTGCTTAAAAGTAAGCCAAATGTGTTTGTTTATGATATGCAAAAAGAAAAAGGTCAGATGTATACCTGTTTATTTGGTATGGATGGCATCCAATATGAGGGTTTTTAGGTGGTATAATATCCTACCTAAAAACTGAAAATTTTAGGTAGGATAGTAATTTGATATGGACCTTCAAAAATGCCATATTTGACGTTTGGACTGATTTCATCATTATCTCAGAGTTATAATTTTCTTGTAAGTAATTTCCTTGTCTGCATCATTGTTCTAGAATTTATGCTCCATGAGAGAAAAACCTTGTCTTGATGACATTTCCAATCTCTGGAACTGTATTTGACTCATAGTAAGCTCTGAGGTTCTTTTTTAGTTGCATAAATAAGTGAATGGATGAATTACATTGTCTTACTATTGCTGTGGATAATATGATCATCATAAATTGATGACTGGACAGGCCATGATAGGGTGAAAAGAATATCTTAGGAGTGGGAGGTCATTTACTATCTCTGTGATTGTGTGAATGACTTGTTATTTCTTTGATTTTTTTCTGTCTATTTTTAGAAATTGGGGAGAATATACCTACCTTAAAAGGTTGTCATCAGATTAAATGAAGTGATATAAATGTAAGTGCTATATAAACTATGATAATATTAAGGATTATCATTATAAAGTAGTAATCAGTCTTTATTAGTGCTTCCCTTTTTACTTGAGATGGTTAATAAAAATAAAATAGACCAATATGTGGAGAAAGAATGGATTCCTGTCACTCTGATGTTGTTAGTGGTGGATGATTAGTGATTAGACTATGAATCCTCAGTATAACAATGAAACAAATATTGTTAAAGGTCAGTAATCACCTAATTTGATTTCCCAACAAGTGTAGAAATTCAATTTGTTTTAAAAAATTATGTGTTGTGTTGTATGTGACGTCTATGACTACAGTATTGAGGACATTTTATTTGATTCCTTTTGTACTTTCTAATGAATATTTGTCAGTGTATATTTTTAATATTACAGGATAATTTTTTCATGATGTTCTGATTAATGTTTTTTTCTTTTTCTCTGCTTCATAGTTATGTTTACTTTCTATTACCTGCTTTCAGGAGGAAGCTGTGACTAGAAGTTTCTAATGATTTAATCTTGTTCCTTTCAGTGATTTCTAATAATAAATCTTGCAAATACTTTATAATTAATAATTGGTCAAACATAATTTTTGAGAGGAGCTGTCTGCAAGATACAGCATTAGTTCTTGACCACACAGCAGTCAGCTAGACATATGATAGTCCCATTAAAGCTGCAGTTGCCTTCACAAATTGGGTCATGTAGTTAGCATTCATTATTTTGCTGTTGTTGTCTTTTTATTCATTCAACAAATATTAAGTCTTAATATGTATCAGGCCTGTTCACAGACCTAATGAGCAAGACATATAAAATATCTGTGCTCAAACAAGTTTCAAACTTTCACATTTGGGGTATGTTGAGGTGGGGGAAACAGGGTTAGAGAGACTGGAGATAGGGAATAGACATACAAACAAAGAGACAAACAAGAAAATATCAGGAGATAAAACAGCATCACTATTTTACCCTAGACTTTCTGGAAAATAGAGGCTGTGGTAAGAGTTTGCATGGTCATGCTTTATTGGGGGCACCCTACCAGGGAAGCAAGAGTGAGGGGAAAGAGGAGAAAGGCAGAGAAGAAGGGAGAGCAAATTCAAAGGAACGGACTACAGAACTAGCCATAGGTTTGCAAAAAATACAGATGCTAGTCTTGCAGGATGTTTCCAGAGAGGCTAGCTAAAGTTACTCCCTTTCAAAATAGTGTATGGAACCAGAGGGGGTAAAGACAGACTAAACAGTTGACATCCTGCTTCCTTGCCATCTCCAGTCTCTTCTAAAGGGTTATACCTGGAGAAACTATAGTAAGTAGATACCAGAGCTGTTCAGGCAAGGAAGTAAGGCTATGCTAAGGACCCTGAATGGCAGGGACAGAGAGACAGAGGTTCATCAGTCTATAGTGGGGCACAAACAGCCCAGTGCAGTTAAGTTATACAGTGAGTGACTGAGATGCTGGTCAAAGAGGACCTCTCCCATGAGGCAGCATTTAAGCTAAAACCTAAAGGAAAAGAATAATCTGGTCATGCTGCAAGAATAGGGAACAGTGCAAAGGAACCCAGATAGCATGTGTAGAGTTTGGGGAGGAGCAGGAATGTATGGTTGAGTGAATAATGAAGAGTGGAGGGGGCTGAGCTCAAGAAACAAGCAGTCGCCAGGTCAGATATAGCTGGTAGGCTAGTCCAGCTTGAGGAGTTTGGATTTTATTGTAAGACTAGTAGAAAGGCTTTAGGGCCCCTTAAGAAAAGGAATGGAGTGAGTTGATTCGTAGTTCAAGAAGATCTTCCTGGCTTCTCTGGGGAGAATGGATGCTGGGGCAGAAGCCTGGAGACAAGTGAGATGTGTTTGAGAGCATTGTCGAATAGAAAAAGCAGGGGACATTTTAGCACCAATTTGCTATACCTGTAATTGGATTTTGGCTTAGTATCTTGTACTTATTTAAATGAGCAATGATGTTTTATTTGTCCCGCAAAGCTTCAGGTTTAGGCCTTAGGTTGGGAAGGGGGAAATGGTGCATCAGAGGAATTCACAATAAGGTTGCAGCTTTCCAAGAATGCAGCTCTGCAGCGGCATATTAAGACAGGAGGGTGGTAGGAAAAAGCCAGTATGCAACTCGAGAGAGCTAGAAACCAGGTGAAAAGCCCCAACACCAATTTCTACAGTAGGAAGAAAATTAACAAAAGGAAGAGATGGCAGCCATGCGGGGTGTGCGGCAGTGGGGGAGGGAATCTCCCTTCCAAGGAGGGGAAATAAACTCTCCCACCAAGCTTAAAATGAGCAAGTGCCACTGCCTAACAAAATCACAGTCTGAGCAGAAAATAAGCTTGGTATAGAAAACCGAGCTGATGCAGGAACAAGTCCCACCGCAGTCCAGTGGAGACAGAGGGTAGGAAGCAGCAACAGCTTAAAAAGGCTCCTTGGACGTAGTGGGAGTATTGAGATCCCCCAGTTCACCTTTATTTTTCATATTTCGCTTGTTTTTCTGCTCTCTCTCTCTTTTCATACTTGCCTGCCTGCTGAATACCCAAGACCAAACAACCACTCAGGCTTTACTTTTCACAGGATTGGTGGGTACCCCACCCATGACAGCCTACACATAGGAATAAGACCGTAATGCAACTTTGGGAGAAGCTTTGGGTGGCAAGTGGAGCTTTGGCTGTTGGTCTGCCAGTCTGCAGAGTGGAGCAGAGCGAAGGACACTTTTATTTGAAATTGGTGGTCTGATCTCAGATGACAAGTGTGGCTGATAGGGAAGAACTGGCACAGATCAGGGTCAGATGGAAAGTGATACCCTAGTGCCACCTCTACCAAACCCAAAGGGGTCTAGCAGATATGCTGCCGAGTTGGGGCCTTCTGGGAAACTGAGGCAGCCAAAGACTCCCTCCAAACCCCAGTTCTTGAGATCAGGTCAGAAAGAGTTTAGACACGTCACACAGAGTAACAGGGATGAGTTTATTGAAGGGATATGGAAAGGGAAAGAGGATGCTCTCAAGGGAAAGAGTGGTTTCTCTCAGAGAGGAAAGGGACCATGTGCCTCTCCTGCACTCCAGTTTTATTGGGGATCTCAGAGAAGTTTCCAGAGAGTCTCATTCAGGTCCACATCTTGACTTTTAACTGACAACAAAGTGACATTAGATTTGAAAGTCCTTGCTACCATGATGACTCTAGGTCACCTTGGACCATGCTGATCTGTTCTAATTGGACTTTTTTTTAAGAGAGAGTGAGAGAGAGAATCGACTTTATTGTGTTTTTCATCTGGCCTTTGTTTCTCAGACATTCAGTTGTGTGTGTGGTGCTGGGGTTCAAATCCAGGGCCTCGCGCATGCCAGGCAAGTGTGATACCGCTGAGCCACTGCTCCAGCCCCTCTAACTGGACTCTTGACCATACATCCTTGCAGATTTCCTGGTTAGAAGGAAGTATCCTTATCTTTTGAGACCAGGATCTGGCCCCAAAAGTCTTCCCCTTCAGGGTAACTTGGGTCCCTCTTATGGACATTATTCCGAGCCTGCGTTTCTCCTGCAGATAACAGGAGATTTCTGAGGAATGTAACATGGCCTGTTCACTTTAGCCATGTAGGTCAATTGCTTTTTGGAAAAGAAAGCATGTGGAGTCAGCACAGTGCACCTATTTTATGGAATTATTCTGTTAACTTCGTGTACCCACAATTCGCATCTGTATGTCCCCTAATAGACGGACTGATGCATCACACATACAAACCGAGGTTCTCAGAATGAGGGGTGCAAAGGTTGTACAGGTGAGTGGGCTGGCCAATAGGCCTGTAGGCTTAGGGCTCCCCACTGCATCACAATAACAAAGCTATTTTGAGGGTACAGTTTGTCTTGAATCAGTCAAGGCTCCCCCCAACAAATTCTGCCAGGCAAAGAAGAGGTGGAGGTCAGCGTATAGACTCTCCTAACACGTTTGACAGGTTTGGGTCAGAGCTGAGAACAAAAAGCACAATATTTGTGTCATATAAACTCCCTGGCGGATGGGAGATTCTAAACTCAAAACCCCTGAAAGAAATGTGGGCATTTTAAGGACCTCAGTGTTTTAGTCAGCTTTTTCAAAACCAGTTTCAGAGGAGAAGTTTATTTGTCACTTATGGTTTCAGAGGTGTCAGTATACAGATGGGTGACTCCATTCCTCAGGGTCTGAGGTAAGATAGGACATCAATGTGGAAGAGTGTGGTGAAGGAAAGTGGCTCAGTACATGGCCCCAAGAAAGAAAAGGTTGAGAGAGCGAGTGAGAGGGAAGACTCCCCTCACCACCCCAAAGGCACAACCCAACAACTCCCCTCCTGTAGCAACACCCTACCTGCCTACCAGTGGATTAATGGCCAATTAGGTTAAGGCTGGCATAACCCAACCCAATCATTTCACCTCTAAACTGTCTTGCATTTTTTCACACACAAGCATTTGGGGGATACCTAATATTGAAATCATAGCACTCAGCAAGAAAAAATCCAAATCTCTTTATGATCTATATTGCATTAACTGCTTGGGACAAGCTTAGTCTCAGTGTCTTCCCACAATTTGTGGGTTTTTTCCAGAGCTCTGAGTTTACACATTTTGTCAATTAACTGGA
This sequence comes from Aplodontia rufa, assembly GCA_004027875.1. Classification (NCBI taxonomy): domain Eukaryota; kingdom Metazoa; phylum Chordata; class Mammalia; order Rodentia; family Aplodontiidae; genus Aplodontia; species Aplodontia rufa. Next base: position 34,014 of record PVKS010014678.1, read on the forward strand.
TTCTCTCTTTGTTTCTGTCCTCTTTCATCTCCATTTCCTGCCTCTCTTCTTCATCCTTTTTTTCTTCCCTTATTTTATCTTTTGTCTGTTTTCTTTTGCCCATCCTTTTTCTTTTTTCCTTTATCTTTTCTTTATTTTTAAACCCTTCTTCCAATTCAATTTAGCAAGTTAATGTTAGTGTTTAATATTTTCAGCAAAAGAAATTTGAACAAAAAGAACAATGCTGGAGGCTTCACAATATTCCAATTTCAAATTGTAGTGCAGAGCTGTAGTAACAAACATCATGGTACTGGCATAAAAACTGATACATAGACCAATGGAATAGAGGAGAAGACACAGCGACAAACCCACACAAATACAGTCATCATATCCTTGACAAAGGCTCCGAAATGTACATTGGAGAAGACCATTTTGACCCATGCTCCTGGGAAATTTTTGTATCCATATGTAAAAGAGTGAAACCAAATTACTGTATCTCATCCTGCACAAAAGCCAACTCAAAGTAGACCAAATATGAGCAATTAGACCAGAAAGGATCCAACTGTTACATGAAAACATAAGATCAACTCTCTAACATACAGGTACAAACAATAACTTCCTCTGCAGGACCCCTAAGATCTGGGAATAAAACCAAGAGTAAATGAATGGGATAGCATCAAGTTAAAAAAGCTTCTGCATAGCAAATGAACCAAGCATGAAGAAAGAGTGTTCAAAATGGGGAAGATAAAATTAATAAACAGAATATATAACAAGAATAGACCCTTATCTCTCATCTTGTGCAAAAAGCAGCTCAAAATGGATCAAAAAACTTCAAAATTAGACCAGAAACTACGCAACTCCTAGAAGAAAACATAGGGTCAACACTCCAGCTTTTAGGCAAAGGCAACAACTTTTTCAATAGGATACCTAAAGCTCAGAAAATAATGTCAAGAGTTAAAAAATAGGATGGCATCAAATTAAAGCTTCTGCACAGCAAAGGAAACAATTAGGAATGTGAAGATAGAACCCACAGAATGGGAGAAAATCTGCTAGTTACTCTTCTGACAGAGGATTAATATCTAGAATATATAAAGAGCTCAAAAAACTTTATACCAAAAATCAAATAACACAACTAATAAATGGACAAATGTACTAAACAGACACTTCTCAAAAGAAGAACTACAAATGACCAGCAAATACATGAAAAAATGTTCAGCATTAGCAATTAGGGAAATGTAAATCAAAACTACACTGAGATTTCATCTCACACCTATCAGAATGGAAGTTGTCAAGAATACAAATAATAAATGCTGGAGAGGATGTAGAGAAAAAGGAACACTTTCACACAGTTGGTGGGACTGTAAATTAGTACAACCACTATGGAAATCAGTGTGGAGGCTCCACAAAAGACTAGGCATGAAATCACCAGATGACCCAGCTACTCTACTTCTCAGTATTGACCCTGAGGAATTAAAGTTATCTTACTACAGTGATACATGCCATGTTTATAGCAGCATGATTCACAATAGCAAAACTATGGAACCAGCCTAGGTGTCCATGGATGGATGAATGGATATAGAAAATGTGGTATATATACACACTGGAGTTTTATTCAGCCATAAAGAAAAACAAAATTATGGCATTTGAAGGAAAATGAATGGAACTAGAGACCATTATGTTAAGCATAATTAGTTAAACTTAGAATGCTAAAGGGTCCTATATCTTCTCTCATCTGTGGAAGCTAGAGAGAAAAAAGGAAAACAAAGATGGGGGTGGATCTCTAAAAATCTAAGGGATATCAGTAGAGGAAAGGGACCAAGGGGTTAAAGGCAGAGAGGGAGAGGGTGTAATGTTGGGGAATGATACTAACAAAATTAAAAGGTCATATCATGTGCATGTATGAATATGTAACAACAAATCCCATCAATATATACAACTATAATGCACTAATAAAATGTGGGGAAAAAGAAATATAAAAAAAATTTTATACCCACACAAGAAGAAGAAATAACCTAATCAATAATGTGGAGATGAACTAAATACACATTTCTCAAAAGAGAAATACAAATGGCCAAGAAATACAAAAAAAGTTCAAAATTTTTAGAGTCAGGGAAATGCAAATCAAAATGATACTGAGATTTCTTTTCACTCCAGTTAGAATGGCAATCATCAAGAACAGATAATAATAAATGCTGACAAGGATTCAGGGAAAAAGGAACTCTTCACACTTTTGGTAGGCATGCAAATTACTGTAGTGCTGTAGAAATCATATGGAGTTTCCTCAAAAGATGAGGGTCGAAATCACCAAATGATCCAGTTATACCACTTGTTATTTATCCAAAATAATGTCAGAATTCTATAGTGATACATGGATACCCATGTTTGAAGCAGTACAATTCACAGTACCTAAGTTATAGGATAGTCTAGGTGTCCATCAATAGATTAATGGATAAAAATTTAAAAATGTGGTATATATCCAAAATGGAGTATTATGCAGCCATAAAGAAGAAAGAAATGATGTCATTTGCAGGAAAATGGAGATCATACTATATATTAAATCAGCAATATTCAGAAAGTTAAGGTTTGTATGTTTTCACTCATACGATGTGCAAACTAGAGAGAAAACAAGAGGAAAAGGGATCATATGAAAATAGGAGACTAGCAAAGTGGAGGAAAGGGAGGGAGGAGGGGAAAAATGGAAGAATGGGGGAATGAAATTCACAAAATTAAGTTATGTGCATGTATGAATATATCGTATAATTATAAAAATCCAATGAAAATTGTAAAAAACAAAAGCAGTACGTGTTCATAACATACATTGATTAAAATGATATTTTACAAAAAGGAATTATAACAATATACAGTTCTTGGAACCATGAATTACTAGTGGTGTGGTCATCCATAATTTGAAGAAGTATTAATGTAGAAGTGGAAATTTACTCAGTGCTATAACTTAAACTTTTTTTTTTAAAGAGGGACAATGGCAGAGAGAGAGAGAGAGAGAAAGAGAGAGAGAGAGAATCAACTTTATTTAATTTTTCATCTGGTATTTGTTGCTCCAACACTTACTTGTACATGTGGTGCTGGGGTTTGAACCTGGGTCCTCATGCATCCCAGACAAGTGCCAAAACCACCGAGCCACCATTCCAGTCCCAACTTAAGCTTTTTAGTAGGTTACTTACAGATTTTATTTCAAACATGTATCTTAAACATTTTTTCAAAGTAAGGTGAGAAAAAATTACTTTTATTAAAACAACAACAACAACAACAAAAGTAAGATTATCAGGTTACCTGCCCCAAATCTTGATTTTTTTTCTTGTTGATCCTTTTTTTTTGAAGCACCTCTTTGCATGGCAGATCTCATCTTCAGTTCATAAATGCAGCCCAGCTCCTTTTCCTTTAATAGGTACCAAAACTCAGTGTGGAATATAACTTTGTGATTGGCATCCAATTCTTTAAATCAAGGCAGGAAACTAAGTTTTGACATATTGGTTTATTTTATTTTTCACATAATTGGCTGCTCTGAGAATGAGTCGAAAACCTTCTTAGCAGATTTCCAAGGGGGGTTTTAGAAGTTAAGCCTTAGTGATAAATGATGTAGAACATTTTAAAAATGAGTATTTCTTCACCTACTCTTATTTACATTTTGATTGTGAATTCAGCACTATTGTTTATTTGCTTCCTAGGGACTACATTTATCAGAATTCTAGATTATAATAAAATCCAACTGCCTCCCTTATTCAGAACAAAACAAGTGTTGGAATGATAATCAACAGAAGATGAAGGAACAGGCTTGGAAAATGGTCAGATATCAGGGGACAACACAAGTTAATAATCCTTTTTATGTTCTTGATTTACTTCAGATGGAAAGCCTAGGTAGGAAAACTGGATTGGCTGAATCTTACTTGGTTGTTTCCATCCTATGCTCCCAGGGAAGTGTGTGAGTGAGTGTGTGTGTGTGTGTATGTATGTATGTAAAGAGAAGCAAGGGGAAATTTTACAGTATTATAGTAATTCCATATTTTGGATAAATTGTTGAGATGTAAAGCTATTTCAAGTCTGTTCCCATAAGTTTAATTTTCATTTACTTTCTGTATATCTTACATGTACTTTAATGGCATATTGTCCAATTGAAATGGTACCTGTGTGAAGACTGGAAATCCTTCTTCATTTTATATAAGTCAAAGATAGAATAAGCTTTAATTCAATGAATTAAAGATGTAATAAAAGTAAGTGTTAGAAAACACAAAATTCCTATATTGATACTGCCTTGTGGTAAGAAAAGAGCTTTGATTTTTGTACTCATCTTATCATAGGATACTCTTATCTTGTCAAATACATTATAAATGATATCCTTAATTGTACCATTCCTATGTGAGTGTTGAGTGATATAATGTCATACACAGCCTTAGCTTTTAGTTTACTCCAAATTCTTCTTCACTTTATTACTTTTATATTTCCCTTAATAAAATAAATTTACATTCTATTGTTTACAAATTTAAAGACTTTTGCAAACTTAAAAATACCAATCTGATTTTCAAAGTAAATCAGTCTTTTAGTCATATAGTCTTCATGGTGATCTGTTTTTCCTTTGAATACTGAGTGGTAAAATAGTTGTACTGATTAGTTCTAAATTCTCTTCCAGTTTTTATAAATATATGTTCCATTTATATGGAACAATGTTAGGTCCTTTACGGAGTTGTATGTAACCTAATATTTTCTGCTCAAGTAAGGTAAGAAATGCCATACATCATTCTTTGGAATTTTATTACTTTTGTTATTAGAATATGTTATTGGCATTGACCATGTTTGTAACCACTAGTTTATGGAATTCTTTATATTGATGTTAGTAAGCAGGCAATGATAAAATAGAATACATTAAGCTCATTAATTTAACAATAAGTGACATTTCCAGAGAATGGAGCTTTGACTATGTCTCTAGGGAGTTTTCTTTGGTTTCAGGAATTTACACACCTTTCTGGGGAATTGTTGAAATCATTTTCTGAGCCTAGAGCCAAAATGGAAAAACATAAGCATGCTTTGCATGACTATTCAAGATAGGAGATTCAGGGCAATGAAGGAGAAACTATGTTCCAAGGAGAGAAAGAGAGGAGGAACTGTGGAAGCTAATAAAGAAATTATGGGCAACCTAAATAGAATGGAGAATTGGAAAGATCACTGAGAGGATAGTGCAAAGCAATTCTCAGCTTCCATCCTGGCTCCCTGGCTCAAACAAATAAACAAAAACAAAACAATCATAACAGCAGTTTGGCAGTCCTGATTGCAAGAGAAATACATGTTTCCTATAAGCTTGTTTGAGCATGACTCATCTTGCATGACAAGTAAACTTTAGAGGAGAAATTCAGAAATTTAGAAATTCACTGCCATAGCAAAGGGTGAGAGAAATAAGACAACTGTTGTGGATAACACACTGATGAGGGAGCTCATATCCTTTTGGTGTGCACAATTCTAACAAGACTGTAGGCGCGACCACAGAGAGTTCAATCTATGTACTCCACATTTGCCTGAACCACACTTGTCTCCACTGTTGTGAGAGACTTTTAGAGAGAAAGCAAGTCTGTCAGGCTCCACACAGTATGCATTGTATCAAAACCCACTAATCATAGCCTGAGAAGCCACAGAGAAACTATTCAACAAATTCCCCTTGGAATTACTACACAACTAATTAATTACTACACATCATCCAGAGAAGGCTGTTTATTAAGGCTGTCACTTGAAAGTGGAAGAGGCATCCATCCCAACAGATACACAGATCTCAACATAAAAAGAGAAAACGTGAAAAATGAAGGGAACATGACGCCTCCTAAAGTTCATAACTATCTAGTAACTAGATATTATTAAGGCATTATTAAAGTGAACAGCACACCCCAGATAAAAAATTCAAAAGAATGATTAAAAAAATAAAAGATCAATAAATTCTAAGAGCACACAAGCAGCTGAATGAATTCAGGGATTCAATGCAGAATATGAATGAGCAATTTAATAAAGAGATATTTTGAAAAATGATAAAACAGAAATCTTGGAAATGAGATCACCACTTTAAATTTAAAAACTCAATAGAAAAGTCTCACAGTATACTAGATCGAGTGAATGAAAGTATGTCATACTTTGAAAACAAGACTGGGGAAGTATTAATGATCAGGCATTGATAATTAAAGAAAGAATGAACAGAATGCACAAGAGCTATGGAACACCACTGAAAGACCAAACATGGTTAATCAGAATAGAAGAGGGAAAAGAGCTGTGGGTAAAAGCATAGAAACCTATTTAGTGAAATAATAGCAGAAAATTATTATTTGGAAAGACAAAGACATCCATGTTTAGGATATATTTAAAAATCCCAAATACACATGACCAGAAAAGACCCTTTCCACAACTTGTTCAAAAAGTACAGAACAAATAAAGGATATTAAAAGCTGTAAGAAAGAAGTGCCAAGCCACATTTAAAGGCAAAACCATCAGGGGAAAAAAAAAGCTGATTTCTCAGTAGAAACTCTTAAAGTTAGCATGGTATGGAATGATGTATTTCAAGTCCCGAAAGAAAACAGCCACACTACACCCACAATATTATCCTTCAGGATGGAAGAAGAAATAAAGACCATCTAAGACAAGCTTAAAATAAGGGAATTCATGACCAACAAACCAGTATTACAGAGGTACTTAAGGGAATCCTGCACCTAGAAGAGGAGGACAGATAAACACAATCATGAGAGCAAGGGAAAGAATAAGTTTGACTGGAAGAGTAGAAAAGCAAATAGAAAAAGGAAAGAATCAAATATTATTCATACACTAAAACATGAAATCTTAACCATCAATGGAACAGTTGGTTCTTTGGAAAGATAAAACAGAATTGACAAACTCTTAATTAAATTTGCCAACAGAAAGAGAGAGAATACTCAGATAAATAACATTAGAGATCAAAAATTTCATTTTACTGTAGGTACCACTGAAATCCAGAGGATCATTAGGGAATATTTTGAAAAACTATGTCCATAAATAGAAATATCTGGTAGAAATGGACAAATATCTGGATACATGTGACATACCATAATTAAACCTAGGATATAGAAAATAAATAGATCAATACTAAGCAATAAGATTAAATCAGAAATAAAAAGTCTCCAACAAAGAAAAGCTCAGGACCAGAAGGGATTCACTGCTGAATTTTTACTAGATTTTTAAAAACGCTAATAACAATGCTTTTCAAAATATTCCATAAAATAGGGGAAAAACATTCCAAACTCATTTAACAAAGTCAGTATTCCCCTACTACCAACCTGACACACACACACACACACACACACACACACACAAAACCCAACAAAATTATAGATCACTATCTTTGATGAACATAGATGCAAAAATCCTCACTAGCAAACTGAATTCAATAGCACATTAAAAATGTCATACTTTATGGTGAAGTTTGTTTCATTCTAGTATGCAAAAATGGTTTAATATGTAAAAGTCATCATAAGTATACTACACCACATATATAGAATCAAGGATTAAAACCTTGATTATCTCAATATATGCAGAAAAAATGACAACTTTGAATACTCCTTCATGATAAAAGCCCTGAATAAACTAGGTATAGAAATATTATGCCTTGGCATAGTAAAAGCTATGTATGATAAGCCTGTAGCCAACTTCATGCTGATGGAGAAAAGCTGAAATAATCTGCTGTAAAATCAGGAACAAGATAATGATGTCCACTCTCACCACTCTTCTACAATACAGTACCTAAAATATTAGCATCGTCATTTAGGGAAGAGACAGAAGTTAAAGAGATATGAATAGGAAAGGAGGAATTCAATTTAGTGCTGTTTGAAAATGATATAATTATATAGTAAGAAAGCCCTAGGGGCTGGAGCGGTGGCTCAGCGGTTATGGAGCTTGCCCAGCATGTGCAAGTATGTGAGTTCAAACCCCAGCACCACATACACAACGAAGTCTCGGAGCAATGAGAACCACATGAGGAACTAAATAAATTTGATTCTCTCTCTGTCTCTGTCTCTGTCTCTCTCTCTCTCTCTCACTGTCCCTCTCTCTTAAAAAAAGCCCTAAAGAGTCCCATAAAAGACTGTTAAACTGATTAACAAAACATATACAAAATCATAGTTAAAAATAAGTAGGTATTCTATACATCAATAATGAACTCATCAAGAAAGAAATTAAAAAAGCATACACAATAGCCTCAAAAAATAAAATACCTAGGAATAAACCTAACCAAGGAGGTGAAAGATATCTACAATGAAGATTTACAGAACACTAAATAAAAATTGAAAATACTAGAAGATGGAAAGATATCACATGGTTCATAGATTTGGAGAATCAACGCTTGTAAAATGGCCATTCTGCTGCAAGTGATTTACACAGTTATTGCAATCCCCATCAAAATACCAATGTCATTCTTCACAGATCTAGAAAAAACATCTTAAAATATTTATGGAAGCGTGCTTGTGCGCACACATATACACAAATCAAAACCTATCCCATCCCAAATTGCCAAATCAATCCTGAGCAAAAAGCAATGCTGGAGGCATCACAATACCTGATTTCAAAATATACCACAAAGCCATAGTAGCAAAAACAGCATGGTATTGGCATAAAAATATACACTTAGACCAATGGAATAGAAGAGAGGACTTAGAAGTAAACCCACACATGTACAACCATGTGATTCTCAATCAAAGTGCCAAAAATATGCACTGAAGAAAAGTCAGCCTTTAAATAGTGCTGGGAAACTGTATATCCACATGTAGAAGACTGAAATTAGACCCTTTCTCCCAAACAAAAATCACCTCAGACGGGGTGCAGTGACTCACACTTTTAATCCCATTTTACTTGGGAGACTGAGAGAGGAGGGTTGTGAGTTCAAGCCTAGCCTAGGCAACATGTGAGCCCCTGTCTAAAAAACAACGTGGCCTCAAAATGGATCAAAGACCTGATTGTAAGACCTGAAACTTTGAAACCACTGTACACAGCATAGCATAGGCTAATCACTGCAAGATGTTGGGAGTGGCAAGTGTTTTCCTCAATAAGACTCCCACAGCACAGGAAACAGAATAAAGAATTGACAAATGGGATTACATCAAATTGAAAAGATTCTGCATAGCAAAGCAAAAAACAGTGAAGAGACAACCTACAGAATGGGAAAAACCTTTGCCAGCTTTTCAATTAATTAATATCCAAAGGATTAATATCCAAAATATATGAAGAATCAATACAAAAATTGTGCAAATAATCTGAATAGACATTTCTCAAAAGAAGTAGTACATGGCTCTTAGGAGGATCATAAATATGAGGCCAGCCCAGGTAACTTAGCAAGGCAGTGTCTCAAAAATAAAATAAAATAAAATAAAAAATGGAGATGTTAATTCAGTGGTACAGGACCCCTGGACACAATCCCAAGTACCTGCCCCCATACAAATAGTCAATAAATATACAAAGAAATGTCAATGTCTTTAGCTATCAGGGAAATTAAAATCAAAGCTACAATGAGACTTCAGAATTTTTATTACTAAAAAACCCCAAAATGTAATAAATGTTAATGAGGATGTAGATAAAAGGAACCCTATCCACTGTTAGTATGAATATAAATTAGAACAATCACTATGTAAAACAGTATGGAGCTTCCTCAAAAATCTAAAAGTAGAACTACCATATAATCCAGCTGTACCACTCCTGGGTATAAATCCAAAGGAAATGAAGTCAGCATACAAAAAACATAGTAGCCTAGCCATGTTTATTGTGGCACTATTCACAATAGCCAAGATGTGGAATTAGCCTCGGTGCCCATCAACAAATGGATAAAATCCATTTGCCCATCAGCAAATGGATAAAGAAAATGTGATATATATATATATATACATATGTACACACATATTCATATGTATATACATAATGACCCAAAAGTATAGTAGTACTGTTATAGTAGGGAAAGGAGATGGGCTTGTGAGGAAGGCAAATATGGCAAAAAATAAAAGGGGGAATGGATATAATCAAGGCATGATATAGTCATATATGGAAATGTAACAGTAAAACCCATTAATTTGTATAATTGATATGTTAATAATATAAAATAAACTTCAAAAAACTTAATAACTTTTCTGGCATTTCCAGAAAATCCCTTTTTAAAAGGAATAAGTTCTTTTTAAAAAGGAATAAGAAACTTATAATTTCAATAGTCTTAGAATTCTTAGACTGAAACTGATAATTCCTTTTTCAAAAGACAATAGGAAAGAAAAAATCTGTTTGGTACAAAGTATCATCTTGGATCTGAAGATGATAAAGAAAATATGTAATTTAAAAAAATTATCATTAGGATGCATAATATAGATCAATAATTGAGTTGTGCACATCTAAGCTATTTTACACTTTTCATAGGATGAAAATCTGTCACTTTGACCATCAGTTTTTTTCATTCAAATCACTTGTTTTCTACAATTTCTCTTTCTTAATGTATTATATAAAGTAAAATATGCCAAATGAATTTCTTACAGGAGAGTAACTCCTTTGAGAGAACATGAATCTTTCAACAATATCTATCTAGAATGATTATTAGATCAGTTGACATGTCTATAAGCTCACCTTGATAGGCTACAATTTGTCAGTGCTATACACATGAAACTTTGTTGAGCTAAAGAAAACTTTTCCTAAAATAATCTTTAATTTAAATTAAGTCTGATTATCACAATTCTTTGGCCAGATATTTCAGGCTCTTTGCCTTCTAGACAATGTGTGATTATATCAGGAAGTCCCTCGTAGTTGGACAAACTCTGTGACCATATCCTGGTCAGTAAGCTATAAATGGAAATAATGATTTTCACTTTATCCTAAAAGTGTATTTGATTTCCATTTCGACACACTGAAGGGCTTTGTTTCCTTCTGCCACTGTGACTGTTGGGAATGGTGGCAGCTCCATCAGTTTGGTCCTGGAGTGAAAAGATATGGTGTTACATAGTCAATCTGTAATGGACACGGAGGTTGAGTTATTATAAATCAAGGACGGAAAAGTATAGCACATAGACCAAATCCTGCCCACAGTTTTTTTTTGTAAATCAGTTTTCAAAGAAACAGCCATGCCCACTTATTTATGTATTTTTTTTGGTGTATATGTGGCTGTTTCCACCCTAAACATCAGAATTGAGTAGTTGTAACAGAAATTCTATGGCCAGCAAAATTGAGAACTTTTTCCCTGAAGACCACCCTATTTCTCTGTCCCATAAACTTCTGTAATGATTTGTGTATGTATCTCTCATGCAAGTCCAACTTTCTCCCTTGTGTTCTTTGCTTTGTACACAGGCATGCTTTAGCTCCCTAATCATATTACAAACTAATGAGGGTAGAATTTTTCATTTATAATTTTATTAACAGCTACTATAATAACTAACACATAATCATAATAATTTTAAAAAATTGTTGAATGAGTGGACAAATGAGTAACTCAACTGCCTATTCTGACCAAGGAAAAAGGACAAAGAGATGGTACTTGTGAGCCATTCTCTGGCTTGGTTCTTTGTCACCTTTCAGGCCAAAGGTAAGGGCATTGCTCTGAGTAGCTGCTTAATTTTATTTGAACTGCCACTTAATATTCTCACTTTTTAAACTTGTTGAATCTATACCCTTGGTCTCCCCATAGTAAAAAATGCCCACTTTCTTCTTTTATTCCTCTTAATTATTTCATTATATTTTTCTAATCAATAAGAATTAACACTTAAATAATGCATTTAATGATAATAAACATTTATTTAATGTTTATCATATACTAAGTATTGTGTTAATTTATATATGTACACACATGTTAACCCTTACAACAACTTGTAAGTAGGTCCTATGATTAATATTTTCTCACAAATGAGAAACCTAAGCCTTAGAAATATTAAGCAATTCCTTTAAGTTATGTTACTACATTGATCATTGATGAGCTAGGCAAGAAAACCAGTCTGTCTCCAAAGCACTCTCCCATAATTCATAGAAAACTGCTTCTTCAAAGAATTTCCCATTATTTGTTTTCTTTTACACTGTGTCACATCTATGACATATTGGTCAAATGTTCATATTATGTACATTTAAGCATTGAGTGTTAGAATTTTCAAGAAATCTATAAAGTCATATTCCTTATATTTAAAAGACTTGTACTTTAGTCACAGAAAATTTACAAATATCAAATTATTAGTGAAAACATCATTCATATTGAATGCTAACTGGGACCATACAGACAAATCATAGATTCAAAGATTTTTTAGAGTTGAAGGAAAAGAATTTTAGGACATTTAATTTGTTTTGCAGTGGGAAAGCTTGACATCATACAGTGAGGTGATAATTGTGCAATCAAGGAAAATAATAATATCCAAAGGAACTTAAAGAGGTTGGGTAATGAGTGGGTATATCAAATGGAGTTAGATGAATGAGAGTTTGGTATTGATAGTTGAGAGTTTGGTGTTGATAGTTGTCTTCAAAAATGATTCACAAGGACTGGAGTGGTGACTCAACAGTTGGAGTGTTCACCTAGCATACTCAAGGACTTGGATTTGAACTCCAGCACCACATATACAACTAGGTATTGGAAAAAAAAAGTCATATAAAAATAAATATAATTGATTCTCTTTTTCAAAACAAAACAAAAATGATTCACAAAGGAATTAGGACTTGATTTCAACACAAAGCGTGGACAAGTTGCATCTGGAGGTTGCTGGTAAGTATGTGTACATGTGTATATGCATATGAATTAAAATATTCCCAGGGCATTGTTTAACAGGAAGGAAAGATGGTAGGCAGGAAGGGATGAAGGAAGGAAAATTAGTTAAGTGTTAGATTTCCACTCTTCATTTACTACTGCATCTCCAACATTGATTAGTGATGGTGGGTGGTCATTTTAAATCATGAGTACCTGAACCTCACCCATATTAATTGAATAAGAATTATTAGACCCTGCACCTGAATGTGCCCAGGACTCCAACCACAGCCCTACCAGGTGCATGGGACACATCTGAGGACCCTGTGTCTGGACACTGCCCCAAAGTCAAGTGTATCCAGGACTCTGCCCTGGCCCCAGTAGGCATGCAAGACACCCCAAGGATCCCATAACTAGACCCAGCCCCACTGCTAGCATTTACAGGAATCTTCCACAGCCCAGGCAGGTACGCTGAACCCCAAAGGCTTTGAACCCAGGCACCATCCAGCCATTGTGCATATCTACCAGGTCCAGATATATTGGGCCCATCCCTACCACCAAGGATCCCAGGTCTCAGTGCAACATGTAGGCTTGTCTGTTCCAGCTTGTCTTGTTTCTGGGACCCCAGGACTCAGTGATGTACCCCTACCGCATAGTTTCAACAACCCAGAGATCTATCCTGAAACTCTCACCATATTCCAAATCTGAGACCAGGAACCTAGATACAAAAGGTGCAATAAAATGAAGCTCCAGGCAGAAGCAGTTTTCTGGAAAAGGGTGAATATCAGTGAGGTGGTGTCTGACCCAACCACTCTTTTACCTGCAAGGAAGATACAACCAGAGACTTGCTTTGCTTCCACTCAGGGAACCTCAATTCAAAGATCCAGGAGAAGCTTTTCAAAGATTAGGAATCAAGCTAGAGAAGGTTCACCTCAAACCCATAACTCCCTATCAAGGAGCCCATGGACAAGGAGCAGGAAGAAAACCTAGAACAAATTATCAATGATCTGATTACAAGAAGGAACAATGAACTAAAAGAAGATTTAATGAAGAGACTGAGAAAACTTAAGAGATGAAAAATTCTATTATTAATGAAATAGACATACTAAAAAAGGAAGTAATGGAGCTAAAATATTCAGTCAATCACATCAGAGGAACGATGAAAGAACTTAATAGACTAACTTCTATAGAAAACAGAACCTCAGTTCCTGAAGAAAAAACTTCCAACAATGAGGATAGGCTGAGTAAGCTTTAGTGCATGGATGAAAAAAAGAAAAAAAAACTCACAGAATACAAACAGAATTATCAAAATGTCTGGGATGAAATCAGAAGAAAAAATCTAAGAGTAATTGGGATACAGGAAGAAATCAAGAAGCAAACGAATGATATAAAGAACAATCTCAATGCAA